>JACBKR010004451.1:0-19298 GCA_014218235.1 Colocasia esculenta | reverse complement strand
TATCAGGGACCGAATTGTGACCGATTATTCGGTCTCTATTTGAGACCGAATAATATCGGTCTCAATTCGGTCTCTATATCAGGGACCGAATTGTGACTGATTATTCGGTCTCTATTGAGACCGATTTATTTCGATCACCAATTCGGTCTCTATATCAGGGACCGAATTGTGACCGATTGTTCGGTCTCTATTTGAGACCGAATAATTTCGGTCTCAATTCGGTCTCTATATCAGGACCGAATTGTGACCGAAATTATTCGGTCTCTGATGTGGACTTTTTAGCGACTGAAGTGCTTCAGTGACTATTCGGTCACTATCAGTGACCGAATAGTGACCGAACTGTTTCGGTCACAGATTTGTGACCAGAAATTGTTCACCGACAAGTTCGGTCTCTATTCAGTCGCTATTCGGTCTCTGAACTGTTTAGAGACCGAATAGAGACCGAATATTTCGGAGACCGAATATTTCGGTCTCTATTCCCGTTTTTTCTTGTAGTGACTACAAATTAACGGTAGACGTACCCTTGATCATCAGGTTCTAAACTCAAAAGCAATTGGTGCCCCCAACATGTGAATAATTGACTGATCATTTCTAGTGCACATTAATATAATTAGGATATTGCTACGAGACAAACTATGACATATCGTTCGTTCTAGTAATCTGAGTGGTATAAACCTATGTGTTTTTTTTATTAAATATGGAGCAGATTTGATGAAGTCAAAATTTAACGGGTGTACGTACACGAGAATTTAGTAGTTTTTAGGGTATACATGTAAATTAACTCGACTGTTTTTTAGCGTTTATTGTCAGTTGTCATAATACACATTTTCCTCCGGTGTCAACTTTCAATGCAAGAGCATCCCAGTTAACATCTAGGTTAAAACAGCATAACAACGACATTTTAATATAAAACTAAAATGCATATGTTGGTGTTTACGTCTTCTAATAAAGACAAAGCGAACAGGCAAGTAAACAGGAGACGTGTGTGCAGAGCACAAGCATCGTCCGTTTCCCATCATTTCTTATAGCGACTTGCTAGCTTGAAGCGGACAAGTTTTGTGATTGTGTGAGACGACGATCCACGTCTAATTCATTAAAAGAGAAATACTTGACATACACAGTCACAAAAGTATGTGTACATCCTCGTGTGATTGGTGCCTTAGTTATAATGACTTAAAGGTTTGAAGCCCTCTAAATGTCTAACCTTTATTGGACCATCACCCATAGATCTAAAGATCTGAAAAAATTAAAAAAATAATCTAGTGAGATAAGTAATGAGTTCAAACAACTATAATAAATGTCTACTACATTAAATAAAGAAATATGTATAATATGTCCCAAATAAAAATATAAGTATAGAAAGAAATGTTTAGTCTTTAAAGGACATATTTTGAAGACTTACAAAACACAACTCTCAGCTCACACACGCCCACCCTCTCGCACTGCTGACAGCACATGGCATAACAAATCGTCATCTCCACAGTCGGCACTGAGCTTGCAAACAAAGCTCAATAGGGATAACCGATCCCTTATTGACCATAGCAACAAGAACTCTAGAAAGCAAACACTAACTACCACTGGAAATTAGTAACTAGAAAGCATCTACACTAGCTACTACTAAACAGCATAATCAACACTACGCATTGACCACCAATAAAGGTCGGGCCACAAACGACTCCACAATAACCACCAGAGTCGGACACTATGTGGAAACCACCCTCGACATGCATGTCAAGGTAGGGAACACACGACAACCCACACGAAGCGACCGTGTGAGAACAAAGTCTCACCACACAAGTGTAGCCAAACCGGACCTCGGACACTCCACGAAATCGAAAAACCACACACACAGAGCCGAAATGGACCTCGGACACTCCACGAGGTTAGAAACCACACATAGGTTCCCCCACGAATGAGTGCCAAGAAACGGGTTACCAAATCAAGGTCTGGCCCACACAAGACACATTGAGAGAACACTCGAGTCAGAAACCACCAAAGACATGCCTAAGTTGGGAACCGCTTTACACCATCCCTTGGTACGACAATCAATGATGGGAGCACTCACACCAACCTCTGAAATGCTAGCGAGGCTGAAGGCCCACTCAACACAAAAACCGGAAGCACAGGCCCACAAGGGACGGCACAACGAAAAGTACGTACAGGGCGCCACGATCATGTGCCAAAATAATGATGCTCTCAGGAACGAGACACTGTTTGGTTACAACCATCGTGCAAGCTAAGGGAATGGTCCAACGCACATAACATACCGTAAGGAAAACACTGTCAGAAACAGAAACATGCCACTACCACAGGTAGTCAGTAGAGCCCACTAGTGACTTACCGCTCGATCACAAATCAAGGTCTCCTCTCCCATCAGAGTGAGATGCATGGACAAAACAATACCACAATATCAATAACAACTGCAGTCTAGCCAAAAACTGGCCCCCCGCCTGACCTTTCTACACAGCTTCAAAACTGAGGCAAAGCGAGGCAGTAAGAACTAGCTAGTTGGACCGCACTGTGAATCTCCAAACTCCATGAGAACCGACCAACTAAGAGAGCTCTACAAGTAACTTGGTGCCACTACCCAAACACCGTCTTTCCCTCAATCCAGAAACACAATCGATGGACACGCTCGTGGCTCGGAGACCTACCGCCACAAGCCCACGAGGATGGGTCTTGGGAAAAGGTAACAACCAACCCACTCATGGCGCACCATGCATTGGGACAAGCCCTCAAGTTCCGAGCATCGAGAGAACAAGTGGGGCAACACCCTAAAAGGCACACAACACGATGAGATTGTAACCACAACAAGCCCAGCAAGCACAAGGCACGCTCCAGCACACCTTCCAGAACTCTTGGAAGGGTCGTTGTCCAACATAAGCATGCATGCCATAGCCAAAAACTCAGTAAAATGGAAAGAAGGGTCTACTACACAGATAGACAAAATACAACGAATTGATCTATCTACCAAGTCACAACAACAGGTATGTCACCTCCAAAGGCAGAAGATAATGTATCCACCCATTGCTACATGAACGCGACAACTGGGGTGTCCCCTTCAGATGGTGAATGCAACATATACTGACTGTCGCATTCCCCATCTGAAGGATGAACCTAGAAAATACCGGCCCTAGGGTTTGCGCCCAATTCCCCGCACGAAAACAAGGGCAAAACACTGCCAGAACTAGCTAAGAAACATATGGGGAAAACATAACTCAATCCACTCAAGCATGGACCACCCTTGCCCCCAACCCACATAAGTGAAAATGAATAGAGACAAGAGGACTGTGACAATCTACCCATCATGACAAGGACACGACTAGATGCCCATCCCCTTCTATTGGTATCATGATGTCAATCTTGTCACGATACCAGTCTCAAGATCGAGCCATGGAGTCAAGCCACCCCCATAGTTCCCCATGCTATGTACAAAACCACCATAAGGGAAAAGAAAACACCCTCAGAACCCAATAGCACAAGAAACCACAGTGAGAACAAAGCCCATCTACTCTAAACAAGAAAGGAGAGGGTGATCCCTACCTCAAAATGAAGAAACCAAAACCGTTGCAGGCCTTCTCGTAAACATGGCCACCTCCTCCTTGCACCATGCAAGCTCCATAACCATCGAGCACCTAGATCTCCTTCTAGCAACCCAAACATGTACACCAGAGAGGGGAACGGAGGAGCTCTCCCACCGCAGAGAGGGGAGAAAAAAGGAAAGAAAAAGAAAAGAGGCGTCGATCAAGCCTCAAGGCCTCGAACTTGAGAACGTGACAGCCTATGCGTCACGTTCTCAACAGAACATGACAATCACCTCGATGCCTTCTCAAAAAGTTCAAAAAAAAATCCCCTGATAAGTTTCCAACCATTAGGACACGTGTCACTTCGCATGAGATCCAAGGAGAACGTAAATCTAATCTATCGCCTCCCTATGCCTACAGTCTGACACGTGGCATAAAAGCCACCGACAAACGAGAACGCGACAACAGAGCTGGCGCATTCAGAAGGAGGACATGACAATGAACTTATCGCTTTTAGAAGGATTCAACTCGATTCCTCATAACTCAAAGGACAAAGCCATGAGGGTTCAAACCTGTGTCAAGAACCCCTGTTGTTCCATGCCATTGCATCATTCCCAATCATCATAACTCAAATAATTAGTTGATAAACGAGTGAACAAATTGTGCGGATTACAATCACAAAGTTTAGCTTGAAAGAAGTACTTCGGCCATCGTTGCACGTTATTTAGTGAGGCAACGTGTAAGGATGGTGCACCATGAGTAGTTAGCATCATTGGGCCACTATATGTTTATATTGAGCCAGTTGGGCCACATACTGTCATATGCAGCTCCCACACCAAGGATGTCACCAACTTTGTGGCCCTCCTCGTCGTAGGGCGGGGCTGCCGAACGGCAATTCGAAGCATGCACACAGATGAAATGAGCTCCATGATGGCTGCCTACCTACAGTCCTCACATAGTTATTTAGGCCCACCTCGGAGAAGCCAAAACCTATGTGAATGGGCCAATTTGGTGGGCCTCAGATACAACAATAATTGGGTATGATCAGGAGGAGGAAAAAAGGTTTCCGGGTTCCATCTGTACCAACAATTTGGACTCATCATACATGGACCACATGGTCATCCAGTAGGGGCAAAAGGTTGAAGTGGTCGCTCACTGGTCGTGGGAGCAGAGTGGGGAGTAGAGGCTCCAACCCAGTAGTGGATAAAGAGGAGACAGCCCAGCTCCTTGTCTGCCCTTTAAGCATAAGAATCTTATGGCAGAGGGGCGTGGGCGGTCCCCCTTTTGGAGTTCGATGAGGCTGAAGAGTGGCATCCTGTATACACCGAGTGGGCTATAGTACATGCATGTTGTAACGCCCCGACACAGAATATCGGAGCGGGATTACAGTTATTAAATAGTACCGAGCGAGAAATAAATGGCAAACCATTGCACAATTGAGATAATTCCAAATAAAATCTAATTTCATTAATAATCCACCAGTCATCATTACATTCACTAATAACTCATCAACTTCAAGAACTAACTATTACATCAACGTATCAGAGCCAAAACTAGGGCCCAGAGTACTTTATTCAAAATCAAACTATTATATAAATACTATCTGACTCACTAACTCATCACTATACTAACTGACTACTACTAGAAAGCCTTGGTTGCGGAAAATGGGTCACTCCTGAGCATCATCCTTAGTCCCGTCCTCGTGAGTGTGGTCATCGACATACTCGCCTGAAACACATTAAATAAAAACGTAGGATGAGTGAATAACGCCCAGTAGGATTTAATATCTCGTGTAAACAAGCAGGCTTTAAGTGTTTAACCTTTTATCAAGCAGAGTAACTAACAGGAACGAGCAAGTACGAGAACGATCAGGTATAGTCGTGTCAGTAAGATCACAAGACAAGAATACCTTCATATGTAACAAGTACAACAAAAGATTTAGCCATATTTCAAGTTAACAAGTAAATTGCACAGCAGTGCACAAGTCATGATAGCAAGTAAATCAAGTACAGTGCGTTTGGTCGATATTTTTATCAACCACAAGTCAAGTATCATGTATAGGAATGTTTGTGAATTGTCTTAGATCAAATCTTGCATCATGCATTAGGTGTATGCCAATCACCTGATCATTAGACCCTCGCGAGTTATAGCCTTTCAGGTGCTTCTCCCAAGGACCAGATCGGGCCCTTATCATGTTGCCTAACATAGTCATGTTTTATCTTAGACAATCACAAAATGGCAAGAGAGTACCAAGAAGAGATGAGAGTAGCAGATGAACTAGACGAGAGAGTAGAGAAAAGTGAACAGATGAGGGTATCGAGATAGTAGATGAGATATGGACATTTCCGTAAAATGACGAGAAACACACGATAGTAACGGTTGCACGGCACCAGGTCGGGTACCGGAAGTCTGGTGTAGAAGTCACAACCACCCACTAGTCGTGTCGTGAACATGGCCAAATGGTTCGGAGTGATCCCGAGACAAGAAGGAAACACTAAGGCCATAGATCGTACTGATCCCTAAGGTGTAACGGGTTTTAGGGTACAACCAGCTCGTTGACTAAGGACGTGCGCCAAAGCCAAGGAGACTTACGGAGGTCTTGACAAGGAGTCTCTGACCCAGTCGAGAGTATTCTCGATGGAGAGGTGGTCTAAGTCAAGAGAAAGTGTGTAGAAACAGGTCCGTCGTGTCTCGAGTGCTCGAAGGCCGAGGGAAAATGGTAACGGTAGATAGAATGCGCGAGTAAAAACGGAAACAATTGTTTTTAATAAAATAGGGAATTTAGTAATTTATTTCACTAAATTACCTAATACATTATTACGTAATTTAATAAGGTCAAATGGCAATTAATAATGTCATGTGTGTGCAAGTGTAAAAAATCTTGAGAATATGATAGGTCGTGTAATTGACTTTAAATAATATATTTCATGCGATTATTAACCATATAAATAATCAAATTGTTATGTTCAAAATAGTGCATGATTAGGGTTAAACTTGAGTCATATAGCTTAATTGACAAGGGCATGAGCAATTTTATGTTCTAGCCGAAGTCTCCAAATCACGGCGGACCTACCCGTCGCGATTCAAGTCGTGACGGGCAGCTCGGGCGCGATCTGCAGATAGGTCGGCCTGGCTCGGACCGGAAAGGAAATCGCGGCACCTTAGGCCGCCGCGTTCTAAACGCGATGCGCCTGCAGGGCGCGACCAGACTGGTATCGCGGCGGATCGCGCCGTCGCGATATCAGGACGGTCCGACATTTTTTCCCTTTTTCCAGGGTTTATCAGATTTGAGACAGGGCTCTTATAAATTCAATATAAAATCGTATAATGACCCAAAAATCACGAATCCAATTTCAAATGAAAGTAGGCACATAGATCTATCAGCATACACGATTAATTTGAAATTAGACAAGATTTAGGCATGCTTTGAATATGTTACATTCCGATGACCTAAAACAGGCGCAGTTATAGTTCAATGAATTAATTAGAGATGAATACATGATGAAAATTTTCAAAACTAGGAGCGTTTGAAAGCTAACATGATGCACTATTTATAAGAATTTTATCATGGTGTGGGATCAAGTATGTATGGAGTTCACAAGCAAACATGAAGGGTCGGTGCATAGTTCTGACAGAGATTCAAAGAATTAATTCTCTCTAATGGGAGATCGAAATAGAGCAAAACTAGGGCCGTTTTAAAGCTAATAAGATGTGGTATATATGACAATTTTATCATGGCATGAAAGCAAGTACATATGAGGAATTAGATAAAACATGAGATTTCAGTTCATGGTAACAACAGGGTTTCACAAATTAAATTCGCCCAAATGGATGAGCGAAATGCAACCAGACTATAGGTCTTTTGAAGAGGATCATGAAGTCTACCTAGGGTCATTTTTTCACGATTTTAGCTTGAGATATTGCCTACCTTTTTCGTGGATTAAGAAAAACCCTAGTTTGGATGACGAAAATATGAAGAAGAAAGCCAAGCTCCAGCCCCTCTCCTCCAAGTTCTTCCTCTAGATCGCCTCCTCCTCGTCTCCAGACCTTCCAGCAACGAATTGTGGGGTGCTAGGGTCGAATGGGCCGGGGGTGTTTTGATGGCTTGTAGAATTCTAAATCACCTAAAACTCTTTCACTACAAGAAAAACGCTTATAGAGACCGATTTAGAGACCGAAAATTTCGGTCCCTATTCGGTCCCAAATTTGGGACCGAATAGTGACCGAAATAATCGGTCTCAAAGATTAGAGACCGAAATTTTCGGTCCCTATTCGGCCAAAATAGGGACGAATAGGGACCGAAAATTTCGGTCCCTATTCAGTCTCTGAGCTGTTTAGGGACCGAATAGAGACCGAATATTTCAGTCTCTATTTCCGATTTTTCTTGTAGTGTTTCCTCCTCATTTAATTACAAATTTCATAATTATCACCTATTTTTTCTTGCTATTATCTATCTAATTGGGTAAGGGAGAGGCCTAATTCGTGGCTAATGGGGTTAGGATGGGTTCGGAACTCTTATTTGAGATAAACATGACTTATTTAGTGTTTATCTTAGCCTTTTACTATTTTCAAATAATTAGATACAAAATTTACTTAATTACATCTCCTCCAAGATGGGCTATCACTAATTGGGCCCAAACTATTAGGTTTGGTTCATTAGCGTAACCCATTAAAATTTAGCTTCATGGGTATTGCTTTAATTCCCTGTTTCCAGTATTTTCCTTTTTTCTAATTAATCGATTTATCTCATTTATTTAAATAAAACTTTATTTTATTTGGATTTTAAAATCAAGGGTGATACAAATGTATAGTATTGTGAGCCAATTAGTGGGCCTCCTCACAGCGTGCTCCTGCACTGTATAAGTCAAATTAGGATAGGGGGTTACATCAATGGTCCATAGATAATTAATGGGCCCAAAAGTGAAGGCCCAAGTTAGATGGGAGATATTTAGGCCTAATTTCGTGACTAATTAATTAATAAATTCAAAAGGGGCAAGATAATGACTAAAATGACTTATAATCATCTTTAAAAGAGTCCTAGACCTACCCAAATCCCTTAGCCACGAAATTGGAGTTCTCTCCAACCCAATTAGGTGGATAAATGCTAGAAATAGGGACATAAATATGAGAAATTCAGAGTTGGAGGAGAGGGAAGAGTTTTAAGTGTGTAGGAGTCTTAAAACATAGAAATACTCTTTCTTTTCGTACCAACCCAACCCTAGATCGCTTATGGAGCTTGGAGGACGAAGAAGAGAAGGCCTTGGACGTGGAAGAGCAAGGAGGAGAAGGCTAGGAACAAGGGGATTTCGTCTTCTTCAACCTTTCTTGCCCAAGGATTTAAAACGTGAAAAGGTAGGCAATCTCACAAGCACAAACTAATTAACTTCGACCCTAGGTAGATCATGAACCCATTTTTGAAAGCCCCATGCTTTCCCCAATTTTTATCGTGCCATTTAGGAGTATTTCATGGTCCAATTTCTATTGAGAACATGTACCCGAACCCTCATGTTCATCCTAATTCTATGTTCATGATTGATTTCGTGCCATGAAACTTTTATTATACATGCTCCATGATGTTAGAGATCAAATGACACCATTTCCCCCCATTTTTAT
The DNA here is from genome assembly GCA_014218235.1 of Colocasia esculenta. Taxonomy (NCBI): domain Eukaryota; kingdom Viridiplantae; phylum Streptophyta; class Magnoliopsida; order Alismatales; family Araceae; genus Colocasia; species Colocasia esculenta. The sequence continues at coordinate 10,161 of JACBKR010004451.1, read as the reverse complement.
CATGTACCCTATTCAAATTAATTCAATTTTCATTATTGTGTATGTTTTTGGGTCATCGCAAAGTAACTTCATCATAGCATGCCCATACCATGTCCAATATCTAATTATTCGTTACTGTGGATTCATATGCATGTCGTTTTGTTTAAAAGTGGTTTCATGATCTTACATCGAGTACACAATTTATATGATTTTTACAAGACACTGTAGCACCATTGGAAGGTAGGTCCGAACTCAAAAGTGAACCAGATCACTTTTGGGGCTCGGCCTGACCCTCTAAGAACGCGACGACTCGACCCGTCGCAATTCTCAGAAGGTCGCGACAGAGGGGCACTTCGCGACATGAACGCGACGGCCCGACACGTCGCGTTCTTCGTCTTGTACCGATTGTCTAGAACGCGACAGACCTAGATGTCGTGTTTTAATGCATCAAATCGATTGGCCCTACAACTATCTTATGAATGCGACTGGACCTACAGTCGCGATTTGAAATGCGACAGGTACCCCTGTCGCGTTCTTACTATGTTAACCAGAACCCTAAATTTTATGCAAACGGTGTTAATTATGTCATTTATTCACTGTTTAACTATTGTCACATACTATTATGAACAATATCGACATGTTATGAATAATGAGTATTAATCTCAAGATTTCTATTAATTAAAGATGTGCGCGATTATCTCTTGTTAATTGATTATCTTACACATGCACACACTAAACCTAACTCTTTGCCATGAAACCTTACCAAATTTACTCCATAATATATCTGGTAATTAAGTACAATTATTCATATAAATCCTTATTTATTTTAATGGACTTGTTTTCGTTTTAATCGCTTGATTTGGATACCATTATCGCGTCCCTCTACCACCGGGCACTCGAGGCAAGACAGACAAGGTTTCTATACACACTTCTGTCTTGGCTTGGACGACCTCTCCGTTGGGAATACTCCTGACAGAACCAAGAACTCCTGTCGAGGCCTCCATAAGACTCCTGGCTTTGACGGACGTCATTGCCGATGAGCGGGTTGTACCATCAATACCTATTTTACCCTTAGGGCTCAGCATGGTCAAACGGTCTTAGTTTGTTCTCTCTTACCTTGAGATCACGCCGGATCTTGGCTTTTGTTTATAGCACGACTATTGGGCGATTGTGACTTCTTCCGGACTGCCAACACACAACCATGTGTATTGTGCAACTGTTATTATCGCTTGTTTATTGTTGTTTTACGAACATGACCCTGTTCTCATCTACTAGATCTACACTCTTACCTATTTCACATTCTCTCTATACTCTCATCTATTCATCAAATACTCTCATCTATTCTTGGTACTCTATTTGGCCATCCATTTGATTGTCAAAGATAACAAACATAATTATGCCAGACAAACTTATAAAGGGCCCGATCTAGTCCTGGGAGGTACGTCTGAAAGGCTATAACTCGGGGGGTTTAATGATCAGGGTATACGACATAATACCCAAGTGACATACTATCAAGATTTAATCTATGATAATCAAATCAATCATTGTACTATGTTCTCTCGGTTGACAAGAAGATCGACCAAACGTGCTATCTCTTCTAGTGCATTTTGTGCAACGTTACATGCTATTTCGTTATGTGGCCAATCCTTTATCATGCTATTTGTGTTATTTTCATGTGAAAGCACCATTGTTCTCTTGCTACCATGCGACAATACTTTCTGACTTACTTGATCGTTCTCTATAGTTATCCTGTTTGACAAGACATTAATCACTTTAAGCATGTCTGCTTATACAAGATATTAAGTCCTACTGAGCGTTATCGCTCACCCAACGCTATTTATTTCATGTGTTTCAGGTGAGTCTGATGGAGACTCCCACACAAATGAGGAAGGGAATGAGCAGGACAGGAGTGACCCTACTTTACGAGAACCAATGCTTTCTAGTAGTTAGTTAGATGGATAGTTAGTATGTAGTGGTATTACTTTGAATAAAGTACTCTGGGCCCATAGTTTTGGCTCTGAATGATTATTGTGATGGATGATTAGTAAATGTAATAGATGAATTAGTGGAATTATTAACAAAGTTGGATCATTGATATTTATTCCAATTGGGTAGTGGTTTGTTGTTTATTCTTGCTCGATACTATTTATTTAACTATATTATCGCTCCGATATTCCGCATCGAGGCATTACAACAAGAGCTCTCACGGTCACAACTCGCACTACTGGAAATACACGGTTGAACCAACCGCCAGCACAACCGTCCGGAAACGAACTCCTGCGACAGTGAGTCCCTACCTGAAGAAAGTAGGGGGTGAGCCTCGCGAACAAGGTCCAGTAAGGAGAATCAGTCCCATATCAGTCAAAGCAGCATGAACTCCAAAGAAAAGCAGAAGCAACTACTCTAGAAAGCAGTAAACTGAGAAACACTTACTGCAGAGTACTACAAAGCAGCGGAACAGAGAAACGCCACGACCCACAACTCGGGCCACACACGACTCCCACAAAACTAGCGGAGTCGGACACGATGCGGAAGCAACCCTTGACACACACACAGAGACAAAGAGCACACAGAACACCAAAGTAACCACGTGAGACTAGACTCTCACCACAAGCATAGCCATCCCAGACCTTCACAAGGTTAGGAAGGGTGTACAGACAGGTGTCACCATGAATGACACCGAGCATCCATGTTAGAAGGACGTCTCACCACAAGCACGGTCGCCTCAAACCTCCACAAGGTCTAGGGCCCACAAGCAGAACCACCTCAGACCCCGGACACACCACGAGGTCAGGAAAACACACATGCCGGTGCCACCACGGACGGCACCAAGGAACGAACTACAGAACAACGGTCGAGGCTAGCTCAAGGCACACCGAGAGAACACGCAACGTGGAAGCCACCAGAAACACAGGCCACAAGGCCAGACCAAGGGTGCCCAAGGAAACTAGACACGGCCAGGCTACAACCACCATGCAGGCTAGGGCAACGAGTCATACTTGGAAACACCGTGAAGGAAACGACGTCACAACAGCAGCAACCAAGCCACCGCCACTGGCAGCTAAGAGGGGGACACACCGGCCACACCATTGCTCGTCAGCCACCGGCTCCTGCCTATAACCTCCCCGAAAGAGTGAGGCTAGCGAGCCACCATCGAGAACACACCACACACGAACAACCGCAGCCTGGCCGAGCTGCGGCCCCACTCCTGACACTACAACGTGGCTCCGGAACCACCGCCGAGAGAGGCAGTGAGAAAGGACTAGCTGATCTACGCCGGAAGAACAACCGAACCACCTCGGCATCCCAGACTCAGCTAAGAGAGCTCTACAAATGACTCTACACCGTTGTCCCCTACCGTTTTCCCCTCTACTATCGGAGTCTATAACTCGAGCTCGCCCGTCGCCTAGAGAACTCCCTTAACTGGCATGGGGACTGGGGGTCCTAGGTAACGGTAACAACCTCTAAATAAAATAAGCCCTCGAGTGCCAAGCACCGGGCCAACTGGGAAAAGGCGGGGCAACCACAACAAGCAAACGACACAGTTGGCTTGTAACCAAGACAAGCCAAGCAAGCACAGGGCATGCACGGCACACCTCTCGGAACTTCCAGGAGGACTGTCGACCAACACAGGCACAAACACCTCAACCAGGAACTCGGGACTACAGAAAAAAAAGCTGCACAATAGCACAGAAACCATAAGGCGACAAGAAGCCCGTCGCAATCAGAACCAGAAAGCGACACAAAACCTGTCGCAACTAGAACGCGACAGCCAGGGTGTCGCCTTCAGATGATGAACGCAACGTATCGACCCGTCGCATTCTTCATCTGAAGACAGAGCCCTTGGGGAGGAACAGCCCCAAGGCCACACTCAACACCCGACAAGGCAACAACCACAGAACACCAATCATGTGCCTAAGTTGGGGAAGAAACATTCCTTAACCAACTTAGGCACAAACCACCCTTGCGAAGCCCAGAAACAAGGAAAGTTGACAGGCAATGGGAACGCGACAGCAACACCTGTCGCCACAAGAAGGCGACAAGAAGGGTGTCGCCTCAGATGCTGAAGGTAGGACCCTTGGGCAAAACCACCCCAGGTCCACACACCAAAAAAAAGAACCACGGAGATAAATCACCAACTAGAAGATGAGCCCTGTGCCAAGTTGGGGAGACCTCCCTCTAACCAACTTGGACACCGACCACCCCCACCAAAACTGGAACGGAGGAAAAAAACGGTAATGCCCCGACGCAGAATATCGGAGCGGAATTACAGTTATTAAATAGTACAGAGCGAGAAATAAATGACAAAACCATTGCTCAATGGAAATAATATCAAATAACTTCCAATTTCATAATATTCCATCAACATCATGACCTAACTTTTACACCAACATATTAGAGCCAAAACTAGGGCCCAAAGTACTTTATTGAAAATCCAATAATACATTAAGATAGCTGACTCACTAAACTCATAAACTATACTAACTAACTACTAAGAAATGATGGCCGAAAAGGGTCACTCTTGAGCATCATCCTCAGTCCCATCCATGTGAGTGTGGTCATCATCCGACTCACCTGAAACACATTAAATAAATACGCAGGATGAGCGAATACACCCAGTAGGACTTAATATCTCTGAGAGAACAGCACGCTTTAAATAATTAATGTCTTAATGGTAGGTTAACTAGAGAGAAGAGTCATGTAAATCAAGCAACGATAACGAGCGAGAACAATAACATTTGGTACAGAGAAATAGCACAACGAGAACGATAATAGAATGGCCATGTAACGATATACATGTAAATTGCACAACGGTTGCACTAGTAACGATAACGATTGCACTGGTATAGATAGCACTTTGATTGTCATAGATTAATCTAGATAGTATGATGGCCCTGGATGCATGCCGTAACACATCCTTGATCATTTTAACTCCCATGGGCACTAGCACTTTTCGGGCGCTCCTCCCAGGACCAGATCGGGCCCCATTGCGCTGGCATAGTCATTTCTTAATCTAGAAAATCACACAAATGGCCAATAGAGTACAAGAAATAGATGAGAGTAGTAGACGAACTAAATGAGGAGTAGAGAGAACGTGAACAGATGAGAGGATATAGATAGGGACAATATCGTAAAAACACGAGAAACAACGATAGTCACAGTTGCACGGCACACCCTAGTGGCCGGCAGTCAGGTTAGAAATCACCACCACCCCCTAGTCGTGCTATGAACACAGGCTAGATGGTCCGGCGTGATCACAAGATAAGGAGAGAACACACTAAGGTCATTTTAGATCGTATTGATCCCTATGGTGTAACGGGTTTTAGGGTACAACCAGCTCATCGGCTAAGGACGTGCGCCAAAGCCAAGAAGTCTTACGGAGGCCTTGACAAGGAGTCTCTGGCCCAGTCGAGAGCATTCCCGATGGAGAGGTGGTCCAAGTCAAGAGAAAGTGTGTAGAAAACTCGTCCGTTGTACCTCGAGTGCTCGAAGGTCGAGGGAAACGGTAACGGTGTACAAAACGCGCGTGTGAAATGAAAAACAAGTGTAATTATTTAAATAAGGAATTAGTAATTTATTTCACTAATTTACCAGATACATTATTGAATAATTTATTGGGGTCAAATGGCAAACATTAATATTATGTGTGTGTGCAAGTGTAAAGAAATCATAAGAGTATGATAAGTCGTGCAAATATCTTGTAAAGAATTAATTTATATAATTATTGCCATTTATTAATTTACCAGTCAAAATAACTATAACATGGTTTAATCATGGCTAAATAAGGGTCATATAGCCTAAACAGCAAGGGCATGTGCATAAATTAAAGTTCTGGCTGCAATCTTTAAATCGCGGCGGGCCTACCTGCCGCGATTCAAGTCGCGACGGGCGGCTCAGACGCAATCCGCAGACTGCCGGCCTTGTTCGGTTCACGCTGAGAATTGCGACGGCATAGGCTGCCGCATTTTTTAACGCGCGCACCCACCAGCCGCGACCCTTCTAGTATCGCGGCGGGTCGTGCGCCGCGATATCAGGGGGGTCAGCCCTTTTACCCTTTTATCTAGAGTAATCCTGCTTGCTATAGAGCACTTCTAAATTCCATATAATTGCACGATTATCCAAAAATCATGAAACTAGGTTTAAACGAAAGTAGACATATAAATCTATCCACATGTATGATTAATTCGAAAATAGACAAGGTTTAGGCTTACTTTTTAGGTTACATTTCAGTGACATAAACATGTGCAGTCAAGGTTCAACGAATTAATTAGTGATGGATACATGATGAAAATTAGGGAAACTAGGGGTGTTTTAAGCTACATGAATACATGATGTAGTATTTATGAGAATTTTCTCATGGCATGAGATCAAGTATACACGAGGTTTGAAAGCAACATGAAGGGTCGGGTCCATGGATCTGTCATGAATTCAAAGAATTAATTCTTACTCATGGGGAATCGAAATAGAGCAAAATCAGAGGACTTTTGCATAGGATCATGAAGTCTACCTAGGATAATTTTACTCGAGTTTAACTTGAGAGATTATCTACTTTTTTCACGGAGTAAAGAAATCCTTAGTTGTGACGAAAAATAGACACGTCGCTTTCACACACATGAGCACAGACATGTGGCACAACAGCCACAGACAGATCATAGGAACGCGACACAGAGGCCATCGCCTTCTCAACAAGAAAGCGACACAGATCCTATTACGTTCAGAACGTGGACACTTCGACCCATCGCGAACCCATCATCAAGGATAACCGAACTCTGGATGTTCACTCTCTCTCTCTCTCTCTCTCTCTCTCTCTCTCTACAAAGGTGTGTTTGTCACAGGGATGTAAGAGGTTTCCCTAAGATCTGTTATAAGCAACCACAATTTCAACACTTCACGAAAGCATGAAGGCAAAAGAAAATGAACACAGGCAAGATAAGGTGCATGTGTCAGGGCCAATCTCACTCGCCTGAAGTAGCTTTTACGAGCAAAAAAAATGACGTTCTCTTCCCCGATGAAACAACGTCCCGTATATATACAAAACGAATGTAACCTGGAACTTGATTGAATGACCCATTTATATAAAACTGAACGTCTACTCTTCTGTATATAAACCGTACTCAGATTTTATGCAGTGCTGCTGCACCCTGCGAATTAAAGCTCAAGAAATACATATGGTCCAAATTAATCTTCTTCAGCAGCCTAAAATTTTCTAATAAGAAAATATACTCAAGGGATGCACAGCATGAGAGGATATACATGCAGAATCAACCAAAAGTGCTTTTCGTTTCGTTCAGGGGTTTGCAGAACCTAAGGGGCTGGAGATAGGTTTTATCTAGTCATGCAATGCAATAGCCCAAAGGATTGGATATGGTTCCAGAATTTCGTGCACAAGTTGCTTCTAAAACATGAAGTCTAAAGTGGGAAATCACCGAAGATCTTGAAGGCAATCCATTGCTCGCTGTTGTGAAGCGTTTTTTAAGATTGGTTGGTTTTGGCGAGAACCACGTGGCAGAACGAGGCTCATAGGAAAGAAGAGGCTTATCCAAACCCCGTACATGTCTCGATACGTGGCTACATATAGCCCTGGATACACAAAGAGAGTGTTGTAGAAGTCAAGTAAACAAAAAGAGCAAGATCTGGTAACTCCCATGTATGTGAGGATGCAGACCATCTAGTAGACTAGTACCACCCCAGCTGCTATAACTCGGATGGGATCACACCCCACTGCAGCCTGCAGGTATGGCCGTGGCAGCCCGCTCGGAATCCATGAGGCATGAGCTGATCGAGGCAGCACATGGGGTTCTGGCTCGAATGTTCATGTATGTCTATTTGGTTTTCTCTAGCTAGCTAGGTTGGCCCCTAGAGAACATGATAAGGCCTTGTCGTGATCTTCACTTGTTAGATATTGTTTTTAATTTCAAACTATCATAACAATAAAACTCGAGTTGCGTAAGGATTATTGATTATTTTTCTCTTTAATTTACTATCATTATATTGCGAGTTGGACTCGGCAAATCACATGATTTGGAGGTCTCCAAACCTCAAACCACACAATATTACACAAAAAGATATTGCTCAACCCTCCACACCACGCTACCACCCCCCCCCCCCCAACCTCCCAAGTGACACTCTTGGGTATTAACCCTCAACTTCGTTTTAGTACATTTTGTTGCTAGGATCAAACTCACCATACCAATACTCGAGTTGTATATAGATCACTATTTTTTCCTTTACCTTTTTTTGTTGTTGTTTAGTCCAATGGCCCATGGCCATCGGAAAACTTTGCCCTGCTCCGAGTTCGAATCCGAGGCCCCTCCCTCCCAACCACCCTGGTGCGCCCACTCCGTCATGGCCGAAAGATTTTTTTTTAACTTGACTAACACCACACTATGAATTAAGTTTGTCAGATCCCATAAGTTAGCTCTCAAATCTTAAATCCTGGGCGCCTTTGATAACAGAATAAGGGGACCGAGGATAAATTATTCATGTATTGGTTATGTATGTATAGCTCCTTTATGGTTTGGGAATGGTTTAAAAGGATAATTATGAAGTGTAATTTTTAATGTGATGTGATAGATGTACAGAGGTATCACCCTTTATGATCCCTAGTTAAACCCAATTTAGCTATGTATAAGGGAGTGTATAGAGTGACAAGATAATATTTACACCCCTTTTAATGAGTTATCCCCAAGGGTAACTTGTATCCCCCCTCTATGAGTGGGATAGTTATCACCCCTTTTTATACCTTCTTACCCACATATAAAACTTAACACCGGGGTTTAACCTAACTCAGATATCAAAGTTATCTAAAAGTTAACCCATCTGTTAAGTGGGGGATAAACTACCATATTCGGTTATCAAAGTTGCCGAAATCCTAAGCCTCACATCATACAATGTTATTCAAGAAACATTGGCTCGACCCACCAAACCTACCATGCCAACAAGGGATTAATCTTCTGGGCTGTTTAAAATTAAGATAAATCGAAGATATATAAATTGAGGATAGTTTCAAAAATTTAAAGATATCTTTAAAATTTTAAAAATATCTTCATTTTATCTCTGATCTATCCGATATCAAATATGAGCAGTTCGCTTTTTATATCCCTTTTAGATGGAGCCCATTCAGAGTAAGAAGAAAGGGGACAGACTATATATCCAGAAACAAACTAGCGTCTTTCATATCTTTCTGCAGTCTGGAGGTCGGAGAATCTTAACACATGGATTCACGGGATGTAGATACAAAGGAGGGCTATGTTGTTTGTCCAAGCCCTAACAAAAGTTAAGGGATCCCGGGCCCCTCTTTGAGATCCATCGCGTTCTATTTTGCTTGATCACAAAGTGAGATCTATGAGAGCCCCTACAGCATTTATTATGTTTGAAGTTTGTCTTATCAGTAATGAGTACAAGAACCCACAGAAATGTAATTAAGAAGCTAAATATAATTAGAATCCAGTAATCTCTTGCTTTCCATGGAATATATCATGGGAAAATACGTAAGACTCGAACGCCTACATAAATGATTTGTTCGGACCCACAAACGTCCGCGCATCCATTGAGTAGCGCCCTACTACTTGGATCCCACGCAAACAGTTGCTCATGGCAAACAGCTCAGGTGAACATCAGCGGATCCATCATGAATTCGTACATAAGATGGATCGAGTTGAGTCAGTCGATCTCAGCTGCCCGTAAGATTCTAACCACGCATGACTAGAACATCATACTAAAGTCAAGACGTACGTTCGACTTCCTCAATTTGTATAACTTAAGTGGCAATAATTTTTTTTCAAGTTATTTACAGATTCTGAACAATCTGATCCTGAGCATTCTCTCTATATTCTAGTCGGAGACATTTTCCCACAATCTCATACAGCGAAGCAAAAGTTCCACACAGTGAGAATAAATTCTCTGCGTGTGATATATCGATACCTGGACCCCTCATAGACTTGTGAGTCAAATTCCACATCTTTGTAAACCCTATGACATTTTGTGAAAAAGGAAGTGACTCTACATGACTTTTTTTTATATAAAGGTGCTTCATATGCCCTTTTATTTATTTATTTATTTATTGCCGGGGGGGGGGGGGGGGGTGGGGGGGGGAAGATGGGCAAAAGCCTCACACATACTAAGGGGATTAGGCCAAACTTAAGAAATACTTGTAACTGATGAGATTTAATCCTTGATGCT
>JACBKR010004450.1:0-23682 GCA_014218235.1 Colocasia esculenta | reverse complement strand
CAAGGCGCCACGACTTTCAAGAACAGCTTCAAGGTCCGAGTCGGTCAGTGCATTCGGGTACCAACGGGACCAGGAGCCACCTCCGGGTAACTCATAGCTGTTCAGCCAAAGGCCTTCCTTCGAGCAAGGTCTGCTCGGCCTGTGCCGAAAACTCCTTCGGAACGGACAGTACTCCTTGCATCAGGGCACCTGGCAGCAAGCCATGCCTCCGAGCACTAGGTGCCGAGTAGCGGACTCGACTACCGAACAACAGGTCTACCTCACCGAGCAGGCTACCTGCTCAGTACCTGTCTCCCAGGAGAATCCGAGCGGCCCTTCATCCCCTCACGGCAGTTATAACAGCTACACCATGTGCGCCCCACGATCAAAGTGGTGCATTAACTGCAGAACACCTCAACGCGTAACTCCCTCGCTAAGGACGCCAACAGGCGCGCCCTTTGCGACATTGATCAGGGACGTTCTGTCCCTCTCCCTCAGCACTTCAGCCTATAAAAGGCACAGGTAAACCTCCATGCAGAGGTACGTGATCCAAGGCACCCCTGCTCACACAAGCCTTGTGCTTCACACACGAGAACCCCCTTCCTCTCACATCTCTTACTGACTTAGGCATCGGAGGGTCTCCTCGGTTCTTCAACCGGGCCCCCATGATCCGCTTCTGGTTTGCAGATCTTCGTCTGCTAACGATGACCGTCTTCTTCTTCCCTCTCAAGTGAGGCCCAACGGGGTCCGGCCCAAACACGAAAAAGCCTCCACACATTGGTGCCGTCTGTGGGAAGAATAACAGCCATGGCTCGCGGACGATCCTCGTACCAGAACATAGGGAGCCGTATGACGAGGTCCCGCCAGTCCAGGCGGACTTCCGTCACGTGCTCCCCCCGTCGACGTCGTTTGGTAGCTCTGCTGTAAGCGAATGGGGATCCGGCGCCCGCCGCCGTCGTGCCTGCAACCGCCTTGGAGATGGCCGAACTCTGTGGACAGATGCAGCAGCTGACGGGCATGCTTGGGCCCCAGGCCAAACTTGCCGGGCAACCGAACCCCGGCAGCCTCCGTTCCACAGGAGCGCCAGGCAGAATCGTCTCGCCGGCAATCACGCGCACCTCCTGCCCGGCAGGATCGATTCAGAAGCAGCACGCTGACTTGCCGCGGAGGTCGCGTCGTGCTCCATCTGGTGAACGATCCGCGGAGCGCCGTGGCCGTTCGCCTCGTCATTCTGCGGCGGTCTCGCGCCTGCCGCGCTCGGTAGGTGGGAGCCAACTCCCACAAGTCTGGCCGTGCGGACTCGGCCCACTCAGAATAGAAGTTGGCCAGGCACTTGCGCCGCGTCGTCGACCTGGAACGTCGTGTGGACGCGATGGTCTAGCGTGTGAGGGAAAAGCTTTGGCGAGGAGGACCTGAACTTCCACTCCCCATTCATGCGGAGATCCTAGAGGCTCGGGTCTCTCCCAAGCTCCCTCTACCTACCATCGCTCAGTACGACAGTACTTCTAACCCCGCGGATCACATCCACGGGTTTGAGTCGTATATGGTGTTCCACGGAGCATCTGATGCGGCCAAATGTCGGGCCTTCCCGGCCACCTTGAAGGAAACTGCTCGGTCTTGGTTCGAGCCCTCCCGCAGGTCCATCTCTTCCTTCCACCAGTTGAAAGAAGTCCTTTTAGGACAACTTCCTGGGCGGAAGATCGTAGCCGCGCACCGCGGCCTCCCTTCTTGCTGGTTTGGCAAAGAAGGGAGAAACACTCTGGGACTACGTCAAGAGGTTCCAGACCGAGGTGCTCCGCATCCCGCGCCACGATGTCCCGTTAGCCACCAATGCCCTAATTAGGGTACTCGTGATGGTTTCCTGAGAGGACGCTGGGAGTGCAGCAGCCTTCCACTCTTGCCGAGCTCCCCTCCACTGCACAGCGCCATGCGGCGTGCGAAGAAAGTCTGGCTGCTGGCCGGGCGGAGCACGGGGAATCAACGGACAAGAAGAGGCCTTCCGACAACGATTCCGACCGCGATCGAAAGAAAGGACGGCGCAACGGCGACTCACCGCACCGACCACACCCCTTCACCGACACACATGTAGCACCCTTGATTTTTAAAATCCGAATAAAAATAAAATTTCTATTTTTATAAATAAGAAAAAGAATTTTATTGAATAAAAGGGGAAATAAATGTAATTAGAATGATTTAAATCAAAGTTCATTAGGCTAAATTAGTAATGGGATGTACTAATGGTCCAACATGGTTTGTGGGCCCAAATAGGGATAGCCCATTATGAGAGAAGAAGTACTTAAGAGAAAGCGTATCTAATAATTAATAATAGAAAAGTGTCAAATTACTATTAAAATAAGTCATATCTATCCTACAAAGAGTCATACACTTACCCTAAACCTTTACCCACGAAATTGGATCCCTTCCCAACTCTATTAGGTGGATAAATAAGAGAAAGTGGTAGATAAAGAATTAAAATTCAGAGTTTATGGAAGGGAGGACACTTAGAATGGCTAGGACTCTAATTAGAAATCAAAACACCCTAAAAACTCGTCCCTAGCAACCCTAAACCGCAGTAGAGGCTTTGGAGGACGAGGGGAGAGGTTGGAGATCGTGGGAGCTTGAGAGAAGGGAGCTTGGACAAAGGAGTTTTCATCCCGTTTAGTCTCCAACTTAGGGTTCTTCTTGGATTCGACAAAAGGTAGGCAATCTCTCAAGCTAAAATCGTGTAAAAATTATTCTAGGTATCTTCATGTACCTCTTCAAAAGCCTATCTCTTCGTTGTATTCTGTTCATCCATTTGGGCGAATTTAATTCATGAATCCTTACTGTTACATAAACCCAAAATCTCATATTTTCTTCTAACCCTGTAGTACCTGTTCTATGCTATGAGAAAAATTCTCATTGATACTACAATGCAATAGCTTCAAACGCCTATGGTTTCGTTCTATTTGATCTCCTATGAGGGAGAATTAATTCTTGAATCCTGTCAGATCCATGCACCTAACCCTTCTTGTTGGTTTGTGAACCCGTTCATGCTTAACTCATATCAGATGATAAATTATCATAAATACTACATCTTATTAGCTTTTGAACGCCCTTAGTTTCGGAATTTTTCATCATATATTCATCTCAAATTAATTCATTGAACCTTGACTGCGCCTGTTTAGGTTACCGAAAAGTAAACTGATCAATGCATGTCTAAACCTTGTCTATTTTCAAATTAATCATGCATGTGATAGATATACATATCTACTTTTGTTTAAAATTGGTTTCGCACTTTTTGGATCACCATGCTTTTATATAGAATTTAGAATGTCCATATATCACAGAGGACTCGCCCTGGGAAAAAGGGAACATGGGAAAAAGAGCAAACCCACCTGTTATCGCGACGGCGCGATCCGCCGCGATATAAGTGGTGTCGCGCCCCGACCGCCCCGTCACGACTTGAACACGACGGGTAAACCGCCGCGATTCACTCCAGACCGGCAGGCCCCGTGTCGCGCCCGACCGCCCCGTCGCGACTTGAATCGTGACGGGTATGTCCGCCGCGTTTTTCAAGAATCCCGACCAGAATTGAAAATTGTGTATATGCCCTATTGTTTAAGCTTTATACCTCTGAATTAGCCAGATTTAACCATGTTATAGTTAAATCGACTTGGTACGTTAATAAATGACATTAACGATATAAATTTAATTATTTAAAATGACATTTGCACGACTTGTCATATCCTCAAGATTTTTACACTCACAACATAACATTATTAAATGTCATTTCACCCTGATAAAATACGTAATAATATATTTGGTAAATTAGCGAAATAAATGACTAAATTACCCTATTTGTATAAATACAATGTCTTCATTTATACGTGTATTTTAAATACCGTTATTATTTTCCCTCGGCTTCGAGCACTCGAGGCACGACGGACCTGTTTCTACACACTTTCTCTTGACTTGGACCACCTCTCCAACGGGAGATACTCTCGACTGGACCAGGGACTCCTTTCAAGACCTCCGTAAGTCTTCTTGACTTTGGCGCAGTCCTTAGTAAACGAGCTGGTTGTACCCAAATCTCGATACACTTAGGGATCAGTACGATCCAAGCCTTAGTGTTGCCTTATCTTGGCGTTTCTTACGCTGGACTAGCTGACCCGTGTACACAGCACGGCTAAGGGGCGGTTGTGACTTCTACCAGACTGCCGGCACCCAACCTGGTGCTGTGCAACCGTTACTATCGAAATTTCACGTGTTTTACAGAATTGTCCATATCTTATCTAATGTCCATATCCTCTCATCTGTTCACGTTTTTTACTCTACTCTCTCATCTATCTCGTCTAGTACTCTATTATCTCTTCTTGGTACTCTAGGTCATTCGTGTGATGTCTAAGATAAAAGAAATGACTAATGTCAGCGCAATAGGGCCCGATCAGGTCCTGGAGGCGAGCCCGAAAAAGTGGCAGTGCTCGTGGGAGTTAAAATGATCAAGGATGTGTTACGGCATGCATCCAGCGCCAGTTTACTATCTAGATTAATCTATGACAATCAAAGTACTATCTCTACAAGTGCAAGCGTGATCGTTACTAGTGCACCGTTGTGCAATTTACATGATATAACGTACATGACCATTTATTATCATTATCGTTGTACTATTTTCCCTGTGCCAGTTGCAATTGTTTTCTCTTATCGTGACATGCTCTACATGACTTTACTCTCTAGTTAACTTGTTTTTAAAACATTAACTATTTAAAGCATGCTTGTGTTCATGAGATATTAAGTCCTACTAGGCGTTATTCGCTCATCCTGTGTATTTATTTTAAGTGTTTCAGGTGAGTCGGATCATGACCACACTCACGAGGATGGGGACCAATGAGGAGACTCAGGAGTGACCATTTCAACAACCAGTGCTATCTAGTAGTAGTGTTAGTATAGTATAGTTAAGAGTAGTGAGTCAGTTAGTCATTATGTAATAGTTTGATTTGAATAAAGTACTCTGGGCCCTAGTTTTGGCTCTGATACATTGATGTAATAGATAGTTGGTGGATTATTAATGAAATAGAGTTTATTTGGTATTATACCATTCGTGCAATGGTTGTCATTATTTCTCGCTCTGTACTTTTAATAATTGTAATCCCGCTTGATATTTCACGTCAGGGATTACAGTTTTGTGGTATCAAAGCCTAGGTTATTCTTAAGTATAGGATGATCTAGGTTTGACCTGCCTTGACTTAGAGTCTATTTCCGTACCTATGTGAGATGGGTAGAACCAAGGGTATTTAAGATAAAACGGATACACACACGCACAAACTTAGTGCAAACTCAACGACTTACATTTAAATTCTCTTTTGAAGGAACTTAAACATCAACAATGGCAGCGGAGCGTGCTCAACTCCGTGGCATACAACAAAACAATTCAGCAGCTCACTCAAGCCTTACTTCAAGCCGCTGGAGCCAACAACAATAATAACAACAACCGAGGAGCTGGTGATTTACATAGAAATTTCCGCAACCTGAATCCACCTCGATTCAGTGGTACCCCTGACCCTGATGAGGCCGAGAACTGGCAAGGAGATTGAGCGTATCTCCGCGTCATGCAATGCGCGGATGGGGACAAGATACTGCTAGCTAGTTCCAGTTAGAACGGGACGCCCGTGCGTGGTGGGAGTCCTTGAGGCAACTAGAGAGGATGCGCAATTTACATGGGAGGAGTTTAAGGAGCACTTTAACTCCAAATATCTCTGAAAGGGTCCAAGAGGAAGCCTCTGAATTCGCCGCACTCTAGCAGAGGAACCTGACTGTCGCTGAGTATGAAGCTCAATTCTCCCGATTGGCGCGCTATGCAAACATCTGGGAGTATGGAGAAGATGAAGGTGAAGATTTTCAATGGGCTCAGGCCCATATATCACACAACTGGCACCTATGGACATTCAAACCTACCCAGAGATGGTCAGGAAAGCACAACTACTCGAGGATGCAATCAAGGGTGAATGGTAAAGAAGGAACTGACTTTGGAGCATCAAGCAAGCCTGCCTACAGTAAGAAAAGACCATTAAGTATCACTGATGGGCCAAGCCAAGAGCGAAAGCCCAAGTCCCTACTCCTACTACCCCAAACAACAAGCCCAGATGCAAACACTGTGACAAGCTTGGTCACATAATAAAAGAATGCTGGAGGAAGGCAGGTGCATGCCTTCGTTGTGGGAGTCGAGAGCATCGGATTCCTGAATGCCCGTTACTGAGGGAGAACGAGAAGCATCCTGCGGGACAAAAGAAGCCAGGCAGACTCCAAGCCCTGCAAGAAGGGACACCACGAGGAAGGGGAGTGGTGGAAGGTACTAGTGGTCTTTTCTCATTCAGCATTTGCTTTGTTCGATACTGATGCAACGCATTCGTTCATATCACAAAGCATTTGTTGATACATTAAATGAAAAACGCACATCCATGGAGTTTGAATTACCTGTCACAACACCCTTGGGAGAAAAAGCTCAATTGAATAAATATTTTCCATTGGCTGATGTTAAGATTGGTGAACTTAACCTTAGAGCTGACCAGATTTGTATGCCCATAGAGGGTTACGATGTCATTCTGGGAGCCGATTGGCTATCCACTTATGGGGCTTGTGTTGATTGTAGAAGGGGGGAAGATACTTTTAGTGAATTCCCTAAGCTGATCTTCACCGGACGTAGGACACAAGAGGCACTTGTCTCTCGTCTCTGCCATAAAGGCACAAAACATGATAAGAAAGGGTTGTGTGCATTTCTTGCCGCAATTGTAGTTGAGAAGAAAGCAACCAAGATATCAGACATTCATATAGTGCAAGAATATCCAACGTGTTTCCTGATGAGCTTCCAGGCATTCACCTGAGAAAGATGTAATTTCTCAATTGATCTCGTACTTGGAGCTGCACCGGTTTTACGCCAACCTACAGGATGTCCCCTGTTGAATTGAAAGAGTTGAAAGAGCAAACTGATGGAACTTCTAGAAAAGGGTTCATGAGGCCAAGTACTTCTCCTTGGGGAGCACCAGTGTGTTCATCAAGAAGAAGGACGGATCCAGGCAATCTCACTATCAAGAACAAGTACCCTCTGCCGCGGTCGATGAACTATTTGATCAGATATCAGGAGCAAAGTATTTTTCTAAGATCGACCTTAGATCGGGATATCATCATATGAGGATTAAAGATGCAGATATCTACAAGACAGCTTTTAGGAGCAGGTACGGTCATTACAAAATTTGTAGTCATGCCTTTTGGACTAACAATGCTCCTGCAGCTTTATGTAGTTAATGAAAAGCATCTACCAGCCCTACCTCGACAAGTTCGTCGTGGTATTCATTGATGATATTCTCATATACTCCAAGACCAAAGAAGAGCACGAGGAGCATTGAGGATCGCTATGCAAATCTTGCGGAACAATCAACTCTACGCCAAATTGAGCAAGTGTGAATTCTGGCTCGAGGAGGTGTCATTTCTGGGTCATGTTATTTCCAAGGATGGTACGCTGTCGACCTTCCAAGGTAGAAGCCGTGCTCAACTGGGAAAGGCCGACCAATGTCACAGAAATCAGGAGCTTTCTTGGACTGGCTGGATATTACAAACGGTTCATAAAGATTTCTCCAAGATAGTGTACCTCTTACGCGTCTTACGCGGAAAGAGAATCCCTATGTCTGGAGCAAGGAGTGCGAGAAGAGCTTCCAGACACTAAAGTAGCTGTTGACGTCTGCACCTGTCCTCGCATTACCAGTCGAAGGCGCAGGATTCTCAGTCTACACTGATGCATCCAGGAATCGGTCTAGGCTGTGTACTAATGCAGAATAAGAAAGTGATAGCTTATTCTTCAAGCAGTTGAAGCCACATGAAGTCAACTATCCAGTCCATGACTTAGAGCTAGCTGCTGTGGTATTTGCACTCAAAATCTGGAGGCATTACCTATATGGGGAACAATTTATTATCTACTCCGACCACAAGAGTTTGAAATACTTATTTTCTCAGAAGGAGCTCAACATGCGACAACAGAGATGGCTGGAGTACCTAAAGGATTTTGATTTCAACATCCAATACCACCCAGGCAAAGGTAATGCAGTAGCTGACGCACTCAGTAGAAGCCAGTAGCTTCGTTATCCTGTCTAGTCATGGGTGAGATGCAATGTTAGAGCAATTCGCCAGTCTAGATCTGAATATTGAAAAGAGAAGTGATAAGATTTAGTGGCTAATCTTAAAGCTCAACCCGACATCTTGTCGAGATCAGAGAGCAACATGCTAATGATCCGTTTCTAACCAGAGTAAGGGAGACCATAGCTGACAAGCCAGACTTCTCCATCGCTGAAGATGGAAGAATATTATTCCAAGCCAGGACATGTGTGTCTGACAATGAAGAGCTGAAAGGAAATTGATGGATGAAGCCCACAAGACCAAGTACACATACATCCAGGTGCAACCAGATATACCAAGACATGAAAAGGTCATTTTGGTGGCCAAACATGAAGCGTGAGAGTGGCTGAGCATGCCGCGCACTGCCTCACTTGTCAACAGTAAAAGCAGAACACCGTCGTCCTGCGGGTGTACTTAGGCCCCTGGACATACCTGAATGGAAGTGGGAAAGCATCGGAATGGATTCATCATGGGTTTACCCCGAACTCGTGGTGGACTTGATGCTATTTGGGTCATTGTGGATAGATTGACAAAGTCTGCACACTTTCTAGCAATTCGAAGTACCTGGAGTGTTGATGTGCTTGCAGCTTGTATGTGAAAGAGATAGTCAGGCTACATGGAGTTGCAGTATCCATTGTCTCAGATCGTGACCCTAGATTCACTTCTAGATTTGGAAGGGACTCCAGACTACTAGGCACAAAACTCAACTTTAGCACAGCTTTCCACCCACAGACGGATGGACAGACTGAAAGAACAAATCAGATAGTGGAAGGACATGCTACGAGCTTGTGCTATAGACTTTGAAGGGTATTGGAATGAACAACTGTCTCTAATAGAATTTGCCTACAACAATAGCTATCAGGCCAGCATTAAGATGGCACCATTTGAAGCACTGTATGGCAGAAGTTGCAGATCGCTAGTGTGCTGGAGCGAAGTAGGTGCAGACAATGGCTGGGACAGACATGTGCAGAATACCAGTAGAGATATCCAGATTATCAGAGACAGAATTAAGGTAGCTCAGTCCAGGCAGAAGAGCTATGCAGACAAAAGAAGAAGAGACTTGGAATTTCAAGCCGGAGATCTTGTAATGCTAAAAGTATCCCCGACCAGAGGATTCCAAAGATTTGGGATGAAAGGAAATTGAGACCAAGATTCATAGGTCCGTTTGAGGTGTTAGATAGAGGGGGGTGAGGTAGCATATTGACTGGCACTACCACCCCAGTTTTAACAGTACACAATGTTTTCCATGTATCCATGCTGAGAAAGTACGTGTACGATCCATCACACGTAATCAGATATGATGACATTATTCTGAATAAGGATATGACCTATGAAGAAAGGCCAGTGAAAATCTTGGACAAGAAGATGCAACAGCTTCGGAATCGTTCTATAACCATGGTGAAGGTATTATGGAGAAACCATGAAGTCGAAGAGGCCACGTGGGAGCCCGAAGCATTATTGCGATGGAATTATCCAGAGTTATTCAGTAAGTCATTCTTCCTCTACGATTCTATGAATTTGGGACCAAATTCTTTTAAGAGGAGGAGGATGTAGCACCCGATTTTTAAAACCGAATAAAAATAAATTTTCTATTTTATAAATAAGGAAAATAGAAAATTATTAAACAAAAGGGGAATAAATGAATTAGAATGATTTAAATCAAAGCCCATTAGGCTAAATTAGTAATAAGATGTACTAATGGTCCTAACATGGTTTGTTGGGCCCAAATAGGGATAGCCCATTCAGAGGAGAAGTAATTAAGAGAAATTCGTATCTATTAATTAATAAATAGAAAAGGGTCAAATTAACTATTAAAATAAGTCATATCTATCCTAAAAAGAGTCCTACACTTACCCTAAACCTTTACCCACGAAATTAGATCCCTTCCCAACTCTATTAGGCAGATAAATAAGAGAAAGTGGTAGATAAAGAATAAAATTCAGAGTTTAATGGAAGGGAGGACACTTAGAATGGCTAGGACTCTAATTAGCAATCAAAACACCTTAAAACTCGTCCCTAGCAACCCTAAACCGCAGTAGAGGCTTTGGAGGACGAGGGGAGAGGCTGGAGATGGGAGCTTGGAGAAGGGAGCTTGGACAAAGGAGTTTTCATCCGTTTCGTCTCACCAAACTTAGGGTTCTTCTGGATCGACAAAAGGTAGGCAATCTCTCAAGCTAAAATGTGTAAAAATTATCCTAGGTAGCCTTCATGTACCTCTTCAAAAGCCCTATGGTTTCGTTGTATTCTGTCCATCCATTTGGAGCGAATTTAATTCATGAATGCCTGTTGTTACCATAAATCCGAAATCTCATGTTTTCTCTAATCCCCTGCACGTACTTGTTCCATGCTATGAGAAAATTCTCATTGATACTACAATGCAATATCTTTCAAAACGCTCTAGTCGTTCTATTTCAATCTCCCATGAGGGAGAATTAATTCTTGAATCCCTATCAGATCCATGCACTAACCCTTCTTGTTGGTTGTGAACCTCATCATGCCTAACTTTATACCATGATAAAATTATCATAAATACTAACATTGTTAGCTTTTGAACCCTTGTTTCGGAACTTTCATCATGTATTTATCTCAAATTAATTCGTTGAACCTGATTGCGCTTGTTTAGGTCACGAAAAGTAACCCGATCAATGCCAAACCTGTCTATTTTCAAATAATCATGCTGTTGATAGATATACATGTCTACTTTTGTTTAAAACTGTTTCGTACTTTTTAGATCACCGTGCTATTTATATAGAATTTAGAACGTCCATGTATCACAGAGGACTCGCCCTGGGAAAAAGGGAAAAAGAGCAAACCCACCTGTTATCGTGACGGCGCGATCCGCCGCGATATCAGTGGTGTCGCACCCGACCGCCCCGTTGCGACTTGAATCGCGATGGGTAAGTCCGCCGCGATTCACTCTAGACTAGGCCAGACCGGCCAGTCCCCGTGTCGCGCCCGACCACCCCGCCGCGACTTGAATCGCGACGGGTATGTCCGCGCGTTTTCAAGAATCTGGCAGAATTGAAAATTGTGTATATGCTCTGTTGTTTAAGCTTTATACCTCTTAATTAGCATGATTAACCCATGTTATAGTTAAATCGATTGGTACGTTAATAAAGGCATTAAGGATATAAATTTAATATTTAAAATGACATTTGCACGACTTGTCATATCCTCAAGATTTCTTTACACTTACACACACAAACATTATTAAATGCCATTTCACCCTGATAAATTATACAATAATATATTCGATAAATAGAGAAATAATGACTAAATTATCCTATTTTTATTAAATACAATTGTCTCATTTTTACACGTATTTTAAATACCGTTATTGTTTTCCCTCGGCTTCGAGCATTCGAGGCACGACGGACCTGTTTCTACACACTTTCTCTTGACTTAGACCACCTCTCCACCGGGAATACTCTCGACTGGACCAGGGACTCCTTGTCAAGACCTCCGTAAGTCTTCTTGGCTTTGGCGCACGTCCTTAGTCAACGAGCTGGTTGTACCCCAAATCCCGATACACATTAGGGATCAGTACGATCCAAGCCTTAGTGTATTCCTTCTTATCTTGGGTTCACGCCGGACCAGCTGACCCGTGTACACAGCACGGCTAAGGGGCGGTTGTGACTTCTACCAGACTGCGGCACCAACCTGGTGCTGTGCAACCGTTACTATCAGAATTTCACATGTTTTACAGAATTGTCCCTATCTTATCTAATGTCCATATCCTCTCATCTGTTCACGTTCACTCTACTCTCTCATCTATCTCGTCTAGTACTCACTTATCTCTTCTTGGTACTCTATTGGCCATTCTGTTATTGTCTAAGTTAAAAGAAATGACTAATGCCAGCACAATAGAGCCCGATCAGGTCCTGGGAGGAGCGCTCGAAAAGTGGCAGTGCCCATGGTTGTTAAAATGATCAGGATGTGTTACGGCTTGCATCCAGCGCTAGTTTACTATCTAGATTAATCTATGACAATCAAAGTACTATCTCTTTTAGTGCAAGCGTGATCGTTACTAGTGCACCGTTGTGCAATTTACATGATATAACGTTACATGGCAATTCTATTATCGTTCTCGTTGTACTATTTTCCCTGTGCCAGTTGCAATTATTTTCTCGTTATCGTGACATGCTCTACATGACTTTACTCTCTAGTTAACCTGCCTTAAAACATAACTATTTAAAGCATGCTTGTGTTAATGAGATATTAAGTCCTACTGGGCGTTATTCGCTCATCCTGCGTATTTATTTTAATGTGTTTCAGGTGAGTCAGATCATGACCACACTCACGAGGATGGGACCGATGAGGAGACTCAGGAGTGACCATTTCAGCAACCAGTGCTATCTAGTAGTAGTCTGTTAGTATAGTTAAGAGTTAGTGAGTCAGTTAGTCATTATGTAATAGTTTGATTTGAATAAGGTACTCTGGGCCCTAGTTTTGGATCTGATACGTTGATGAAATAGATAGTTGGTGGATTATTAATGAAATTGGAGTTTATTGGTATTTTTACCATTCGTGCAATGGTTTGTCATTTATTTCTCGCTATGTACTTTTTAATAACTGTAATCCGCTCTGATATTCCGCGTTGGGGCGTTACAACACACCGGTGATGGTGGCATCCGAACAGATCCTAGCAGAGATCAGGAACGAACCATATGTTCGGTGGCCACCAAGGATGCGCTCCGATCCCCGGCGGCGCAACCAGGAGAAGTATTGTCGCTTCCACCGCGACAACGGCCACGACACCTCCGAATGCCGCCAGCTTAAAGACGAAATCGAGTCCCTCATTAAGCGCGGCTACCTCGGACGGTTCGTGCGCCAGAATGAAGACCGCCCCAGGCGCCGAGAGCGGACTCCCGAGTAGCCGATCAACAACGAGCCCAACGGGCAGGAAATCAACGTGATCGCAGGAGGGTTCGGCGCAGGCGAAGAGAGCACTCAGAGCCGACGCGATTACGCAAGGCGAGTGCATGTCGTGGACAGACCGCCAATACCTCGGCCGGCTCCTTATCCCCCTAATCCTGCGCACGCACAGTCTGAGGGGGCCATAACCTTCTCAGATGAAGATCTTGTAGGGGTTACCACCCCGCACACTGATGCGTTGGTCGTTTCGACAACCATCAATCATTGTAATGTGCGCAGGATTCTGGTAGATAATGGAAGTGCCCCCTATGTATTGGCTTACGATTGCTATCTCCTTATGGCCTAAAAACCGACCAACTCACCCCTGTAGAATCGCCCCTTGTTTGCTTCTCGGGGGTGTCGGTTCATCTATGGGTAGAGTTCGCCTCCTGATCACCCTCGGGATGGCTCCGAAGTGTGTGACCAAGGTGTGGATTTCTTGGTCATCAGGAACATGCCTAGATACAATGCGATCCTTGGTAGAGGTCTGATCGGGTGGATCAAGGCGGTGCCTTTGTCCCTCCATCAGAAGATGAAGTTCCCCACCCCGTGTGGGGTTGGCGAGGTGCTCGAATGCCAGCGTGAGTCTCGACGGTGTTATGTCCTTTCTCTAAGGAACAAGCAGCCACTCGCGGCTCCAACACCTGTTCCTCCACCACCCGACCAGCCTTCCACAAGCTGCGGAACTTCTGTCGAGGACCTACTTCCAGTCCAAGTGGATAGCGACCCTAAACACGTCATATACATTAGTGCGTTACTAGCAGAAGCAGAGCAGCAGCGGTATAGAAGTTTCTTGCTAGCCAATCTGGATGTGTTTGCATGGTCCGACGACGAGTTGCCAGACATCCCTTCAGAGGTAATGGTACATCGCCTCCGCCTGGATCCACGGGTCCCACCGGTTCAACAAAGGAGGCAACCCGTCAACCAAGAGCGGCAGACCGTGATCCGTGATCACGCTGGGGGCGGGAGACACCGAGACGCTTGGCGTCGCAACTCGATCGTTGATGGGCCACGGTCGGTGCCTGGTTGGGTGTGATGGGTGCAGGGCGGCAGCGGACGTCGATGGAGCAGGCGCAGGGGTGGCGACCGGCGGGGAGGACACAGGGGCGGCGACGGAAGGGGAGAGGAACCGGAGGCGAGGATACGACACCAGAGGGGGCGTGGCCACGGGGGGGAGAACGCCATGGGAGGAGGGTGGCCACAGGGGAGGAGACGCCACTGGAGGTGGTGGTGGCCACTGGAGGAGGACTTGAAACAGGTGGGGGAGAAGAGACCAGCGGGGTGGAGGAGGGTGGGGGTGCCGCGGCCGCAGGGGTGACGAGACGGAGGCGAGGTGGGGGTCATGGCTGGAGATTGGGCAATGTAGGGGCATGGCAAGGATCGACGAGGACGAGCCCTGCGACTTCGGGGTGACGTCGTGTCGTCGGTATCATCCCCAGAAGCAGGAGCTGCAAGGTGCCCAAGAGCAGGATGGGGGTGACGCCGGTCACTGCCTTCGGTGGAAGGCCTTTTGGACCTAAAAATAAATATTTAGAAAAAATAGACCGGATTTAAACCCAATTAGTCAAAGGACTTAAAAATAAGAAACCGGTCAGAAATGGACAGGTTGTTGATTACACCATAATTAATCCCCAACATGCATGGGCAGAAGATTCTTCTATCTTGTACCTTTATAAGGGGTATTGATGTCTCCTTTTGAACTGGGTTAAATGATCATTAATGTTCTTTCCTTACTTTTGTATTATTCAACTAAGAGTTGCGACTCTCATGCAAGATAGATGACAGCGGTAAACTACACTGGATCATTTCCCCTCACCTAGCTGATATCTAAATAAGATTTGAAGCTTAGACCTCATAATTCGGATGTAACAATGAAGACATCCTCCACCTACATATCCATCAGACTAACTTATCTATTTTTCCAATCAGACAGTTGAAGAAAACTGTAAAGAAAGGATTGTACTCATATATGGTATAATTATCCTGAAATGACAGATAACGATCGATATTAGACCAAATAATTATCGTGTACAATATTTTTTCCAATTTTTTTAGCATGAAATGGCAAGGTCTTAGCACCATAAACGATATTGACAGAGAACTCGGACGATACCAGATCTTGAGATCCATGAACGCATATATATATATATATATAATATATATTATATATATATATAACAGCCAACAAACCGACCAACTCGATATGCACATTTTAAAGAGAAAAATTCAAACAGGGGATTGAACTCTCTTGCAGCGGTAAGCTCTCTATTAATGGTTACTCTTTTGTGGAGTTCATGAAGGACCTTTTTTTCTTTCTTTTTTCTTTGGGGGGGGGATGGTGGGTGTGTTAGAATGGTCCTTGATGTACTTTTGTTGATGCTCCTCAGTGAATTTAGTTTGGACACCTCAAGAGCCCAACAATATCTTTTAATAAAGTGCTTAGCATAAGTAAGGGTTTAGAGTTTAAGTAAACCTAAAATGTGACGGAACGCCTTGGCCAAAATGTGACGGAACGCCTCGGCCAAGCCCGTAAATCGATAACGTATTTGATCCGAGTCCGCCTCCCGCGAACGGGCCAAAGTCTCGCAAGGGATACCAAACCACAGTCCGTGTAAACACAAAGGAACACACCATTTCACATATATATTTCAAAAATTTACATAGCCATAATTTCCACAAAACTGAAAGGAAGTACAAGAGCCTGGGGCATACCCCGAGGTACAACTGAAGAAAGTAACAACTAGCTACGCTACACTGCTGGAGCTGCTACTACACAGCTGGAGGTATAGACCCTGCACCGCTACGACGCGGCTCCGAACTGGACGACGGTCGAGAAACGTCCTCCTCGCTCTCACCTGTGGGGGTAGGGGTGAGCCTCGCTAGTCACTGGCTCAGTAGGGAACTCCCCAACACCGAGCAAACCAAACCACAGGTACGAAAGCAGTAAACAATACCAACAATTTATAGAACAGCTAAGCAGGATATAAAAGCTGTAAAAGTACTCACCGTCTGTCGACTACGAGAAACAACTGTAATAATTAAACGGAAAATCAGTACAGGTGTACAAGCTAAAGTAGAGACAGCCAAACACGAGTCACGTGAACTGGTTCGTGACACCAGAGACTGACTCGGACAAGTTAACCAGGTCTACCTCTCAGTCTCGCAGCCACGGACGAAAGGTCCAGCTGCCGCTCCACGTGAAAAGGTCAAGCAACTGTGGAGACCAACTAAACACCACCACCTGCGACCACACGGTCACAGGCCCATGTCTGACACCTCTGAAGACCCTGGCCTGGGCTCTCTAGAGTGAGGCACTGGAAAAGGACTAGCTGGGGTCCAGTACATCTACTGCTGTCCGTAACCCCAACTACGAGCGCGCTACAAGTGACTAAAAACAAACACAAGTGTCACTGTCCCATTGTCGTTTTTCCTTAGCCGGACGTACAACTCAAGCAAAGGAGTGAGGGTGTCCAGGTCAGACGACACAGACCTCGACGGTACAACACAGTACCGGGACAAAGCCCCGAGCTAACAACCTGGCTCACAAAGAACCGGGGCACCCAACTGGAGAGGTAACTACGGTAGGCGTCGTACTACTCGCCACGTACACAAAACCTCATGCACGGCACACACAAACCACGTGAAGCACCACGTAAACCTCAGGTAACAATAGTCCACTACACGTGAACCCAACTGGACTCGCGTGAACAACACGCAACCTCGAAGGTGAGTAACTAACTGCATACCCCGTATGCTAAACACAGAAACCATGTGCACTCAGTGCACTCCAGGTGCCAATGCACCATGCATTATCGATAAATACCATAATCGGCTATTTCTGTTCATACACATGTTGGCGGCAACATCGATTGCCGCTTATGGGAAGTAGACGGCAAGGGATATGGCCGTCTATATCCCAGCTGATGAACTTGGTGACAGTCGATGTTGACGCCAAGATCTTCAGCCTCTCCTCTTGCAGAAATCCTAAATCGATTCTACAGGTTTTACAACTATTAAAACAACGGGAGAACATGAGGAAGCTCTTTCCCAAACCTAACATGCATCATATAAGATTAAAACTACATGAATTAACCATTAAATTCCATCAAACCACCCTTAGAACCCCGCATGGATATCATGACCCGAAATTGCCATTTTCATGCAGATTCATGTTTTCTAATTGCTTTATTACAACCTATAGGAACTATAAGGGTCATTCCCTACCTCAGCACACGCTTAAACCTACCGAATTCTCTCAATCCACGCCGAACCCCCACGAGCTCGCACGAGAATTGCACTACGCCACGGCGTTTCCTCGTCCGATTCGGCAACGCCACACGTCCCACGATCCTCCAACCACTCTCTTGTACCTGTTGGAAGCTTTAGGGATGCAGGGGCGTGAAGCTGGGGAAAGGGGAGGGAAATGGTGCTGAGAAGACTGCTCTCGGGTAGCCTATAACCTGCAGGCCATACAGGTTGGCGTCAACCCTTCTGCTGCTTAGAGCAACCGCCACCACAGACGTCCACATCTTATGCCGTTAAGTTCATATCTTAACGTCACTTTACATGGACGTTAACTCCCTAAACGTCCACATCTTGCCGTCAACCTGCAATCAACATCAGCCAATACTGTGTTGTTTTAGGTTGCAAACCTGCACACTCCACAAACCTGCACCACACTGGCCTTACAACGGCCGCCACAACCACAACACACACGATCCAAAAGGATCCTAAAGGCACGCGAGTTACATTACTATCATCTAAAAAGAAAATTTCGACCTCGAAATTCATAATACAACTCAACTTAAACAACTTAAACATATACACCTTTACAAGCACTATCATCTAAAAAGAAAATACAAAGACTTATCCAAACAAATAGGGATACCCTTTAGCCATTTCCTCGACTAATTCCCAGGTATCTCACCGCCCAACCTATTTTCCCATCTCACTTTAACTAGCTCAATTTCTTTATTTCGCAACTTCCTTCATCTTTCGATCCATGATCTGCACCGGATATTCTGGCATAGTCATATCCGGCCTCAGGTCACCACCTTGATATTTAATTATTTGAGCTGGATCTTCAATACACTTTCTTAACATGGAGACGTGGAAAATATCATGCACATCTGCAAAATCAGCTGGCAAATCCAGTCTATAAGCCGTCTCCCTAATCCTTTCTAACACTTGAAAGGGTCCCACATATCTCGGGCTCAACTTTCTTTTGTCTGCTTTGAGCTGCCTGCAATTTTTTCTTAATAAGCTTTACCACCTCTGTGGTTTGCTGAACTAATTCAGGACCTACTAATTACCTTTCTCCCACTTCATGCCAGTTCAATGGGGTTCTACATGGCCTTCCATATAAAGCTTCATACGGTGCCATCCCAAGACTGGTATGATAACTATTATTGTAGGCAAACTCAACCATTCCCAAATGATGCTCCCAACTACCTCCCCAACTAAGCAACAAGCTCGCAACATATATTCAATAGTCTGGATAGTTCTCTCTGTCTGACCATCTGTCTGGGGATGATAAGCGGAGCTATACCTTAACTCGGTACCAATCACTTTCTGCAGACTTCTCCAAAAACCAGAAGTAAATCTGGATCTCTGTCAGATACAATAGTTTTTGGAATACCATGTAGTGGAACAATTCTATCAACATAAACTTTTGCTAATCTGTCCACTGTCCAAGACATACTTACTGCCACTAATCTGCATACCTTGGTTAATCTGTCAACAAAGACCCAATTCCATTATGCCCTGAAACTGATCTTGGTAAGCCTGCCACAAAGTCCATCGCAATATCATCCCACTTCCACTGTGGAATGGGTAACGGTTGCAATAGACCTCTAGGCTTCTGATGCTCTGCTTTAATCTGCTGACAGATAACGCACCTTGCAACAAAGTCTGCTATTTCCTTTTTCATATGAGGCCACCAGAAATGCTTCCTCAAATCATGGTACATTTTAGTACTACCGGATGGATAGTGTACCTAGATTTATGAGCCTCTTCCAACACTCTTTGCTTTACTTCTCTTTCTGCTGGAACAAACAACCTGCCTCTGAGCTAACCACACAATTATCATCAATGGTAACTTCTTCCATTTTCACAATTTCAGCTAAATTTGCATCTGCTCTCTGAGCTTCAACAATCTGCCAATATAAAGATGGCTCTACAGCACTAGCAGCTAGTATTGCCCATCGCTGATTACTGGGCACATACAAGGAGTTCTCCACTATCTCTTCATACAACTTCCATTCTTTAATCATCATCAGATTAATATATGCTTTTCTACTCAAGGCATCTGCTACAACATTGGCTTTACCCGGATGGTAAGCCAAACTGAAATCATAATCTTTCAGATATTCAATCCATCTGCGCTGACGAAGATTTAAATCTTTCTGTGAGAAGATATACTTCAAGCTTTTATGATCTGTGAAGATCTCAAATCTCTCGCCATACAGATAATGCCTCCACATTTTTCAAAGCAAATACAACTGCTGCCAATTCCAAATCATGAGTGGGGTAATTCTCTTCTGCCGGCTTCAATGTCTAGACGCATAAGCTATTACCTTGCCATGCTGCATAAGCACTGCGCCAAGACCCGTCCTTGAGCATCAGTATATATCACAAAACCACCCTCCCTACCGGTAATGCCAATATAGGTGCTGATGTAAGTCTTTTCTTAATTCCATGAAACTTCTCTGACATTCACCGGACCACACAAAAGGCACACCTTCCTGGTCAACTTAGTCATAGGTGCCGCAATCTTAGAAAAATCTTGTATGAAGCGCCTATAATAACCTGCCTTCCCAAGAAACTTCTGATTTCAGTTATTGTCCTAGGCACTTCCCATTTCATTACTGCTTCCACTTTACTCGGGTCCACTGCTACTCCTTTAGCTGAGAACATGACCCAGAAATTGAATTTCTTTCAGCCAAAATTCACACTTACTGAATTTGGCAATAACTGATTATCCCTTAACAACTGCAGAGCAACCTCAAATGAGCTACATGCTCCTCTTCAGATGTTGAATAAATCAGAATATCATCGATAAAGATCACAATGAATTGATCTAAATACGGATGAAAATTCTATTCATCAGATCCATAAAACCTGCGGGAGCATTAGTCAACCCAAATGGCATAACCACAAACTCATAGTGACCATATCTGGTTCTGAAAGCTGTTTTATCTATATCCTCCTCTTTAACTCTCAACTGATGGTACGCGGACCTCAAATCAATTTTAGAAAATACCTTTGCTGATTGCAACTGATCAAATAGATCATCTATTCTCGACAATGGGTACTTATTCTTAATGGTCACATCATTTAACTTCTATAATCAATACACATCCGAAAACTTCCATCTTTCTTTTTCACAAATAATACTGGCACTCCCCACGGGGAATGACTCGGTCTAATAAATCATTTATGCAACAATTCTTCTAACTGCTTTTCAATTCTTTAAGTTCTGCTGGTGCCATCCGATATGGAGCTTTAGAAATCGGCATGGTACCTGGAAGTAACTCAATGGTAAAGTCCACCTCTCTATGTGGAGCTAAACCAGACAAGTCTTCAGGAAAAACATCAGTAAATTCCCTAACCAGGGAACTGCTTCTACTGGTTGACTAGCTTCTACCAGACTTACTGAGGCTAAATAAGCCACACATCCAGCATTTATCAACTTTTTAGCTTTAATTGCAGAAATTAGAAACTTAGAGGTATAAAAAGGCATACCTTGATATTCAAATATTGCATCATTAGGATGACAAAACCTGATTCTTTTTTCTGCAATCTAGCATTGCTCCATAAGCCTCAAGCTAATCCATACCCAAAATAATATCATAATCTGTCAACTGCAGGGCATACAACCGACCCGGCATCTGGTTCCCTTCAATCATAATAGAGTCATCTATATAGCTCGAAGTGAGTAAGAACTCACCTGAGGGAACCTCCACAACTAACTCACAAGACTTTTCTTCTAAAGGATGAGCCATGCAATCCAAAAATTCTTCGGAAATGAAAGAATGAGAGGCACCCGAATCAAATAAAACTCTTGCTGAATATTCATAAAGAGGTGAAGTACCTTAAATCATATTCGATGGCTCCGCTTGGGCTCAGGTGATAGCCATAACCCGGCCTCTTCCCCGCTACTGTGGTGCTCCTTTGCCACGACCTGCCTGTGGCTGCTGAAACTGCTGAGGCTGCTGCTGCTGCTGTACACCTCTTCCATATCCATATTCTCTCGGATAGGGACAATTGCAGATCAAATGCCCCGGCTGATTACAATTATAACATCTGTATCCTGGTGGAGTAATAGGCTGCCTGGCAGTGCTCTGCTGCGACTCCTCCACCTCAGGCCTACCTCGGCCTTGCTGAACTTGCTGACGACCTCCCCATCCTCTTCCTTTACCTTTAAATGCTTGTTTTAATTTCTGGCCCCATTTTCCAAAGCCTGATGAAGAAGGTCCTGCTGGTGCTTTACCTTTACTTGCACCTACTGACTGCTGGGGTAGCCGGAAACTACCTGATCCTGACTCGCCCACCTGACGAGTCCGAATAGACCTCTCCAATGTAGCTGCTCTCTGGGCTGCTTCTTCCACTATCTTACACATGAGAGGTACTATTGCATCCTGCAACTCCACTCTCAAACCTCTAATGAAATACTCAACCATCATATTATTATCTGATACACATAAGGTGCATAACGACTGAGAGCCATAAACCTCATCTGGTACTCTAAAACTGAAGAGTTACCTTGCTGGAGCGTCCGAAACTGCTCTCTTTCACTTGCTGAACTTGAATCGGAAAGAATGTATTATTAAATACATCGAGAAATTCCGACCAAGTGATAGCTTCTTCTGTCCTGCCTGCAAAGGTAGTCTGCATCTTCAGTCGCCACCATTCCAATGCAAAACCCTCAACTGATAAGCAGCTAATATCACTTTATCTGTTGCCGGACACCTCATGGTCGCAAAGACCCTTTCAATCTCATGAACCCAGTGCTCTGCTGTATCTGGATTCGGCCCTCCTGAGTAAGTAGGTGGCTGCAATCTCATAAACTTCTCCACTTACATCACTGGTTCCTCTGCTAATAACACTGGTGGTGGTGGTGGCAAGGGTGCTGCAAAAGGCACCTCTACTCCTGGCGGAACTGGAGCAATAGGTACAGCCTCTCCATCCCCAGGTGGCACTGCAACCGATGGTACCGGTGCCTGCTGATCCATCCTCGCTCGAATATCAGTAAGGCTTTCCCAGATCCTTTCTATCATACGCTGGGTACTTTCCTCTGGATCATCTCCTCCACCACCCCAATCTCTTCTATCAGCCATTCCAAATTTCTACATGAACAAAACACCAAACAGATATCAAAACAACAAATTATCAAAAACCAGGGCCCCTACCAGCATGTACAAAGACCAAATAAGGCTATGTATCTTTCTAGTTCCCTTATACTAACACGGACCTTGCTCTAATACCAACTGTGACGGAACGCCTCGGCCAAGCCCGTTAAACCGATAACGTACTTGATCCGAGTCCGCCTCCCGCGAACGGGCCAAGCCTCGCAAGGGATACCAAACCACAGTCCGTGTAAACACAAAGGAACACACCATTTAGATATATATTTCATAAATTTACATAGCCATAATTTCCACAAAACTAAAAGGAAGTACAAGAGCCTCGGGCATACCCCGAGGTACAACTGAAGAAAGTAACAAACTAGCTACGCTACACTGCTGGAGCTGCTACTACACAGCTGGAGGTACTGACCCTGCAACGCTACGACGCGGCTCCGAACTGGACGACGGTCGAGAAACGTCCTCCTCGCTCTCACCTGTGGGGGTAGGGGTGAGCCTCGCTAGTCACTGGCTCAGTAGGGAACTCCCCAAACACCGAGCAAAACCAAACCATAGGTACGAAAGCAGTAAACAATACCAACAATTTATAGAAAGCCTAAGCAGGATATAAAAGCTGTAAAAGTACTCACGTCTGCCGACTACGAGAAACAACTGTAATAATTAAACGGCAAATCAGTACAGGTGTACAAGCTAAAGTAGAGACAGCCAAACACGAGTCATGTGAACTGGTTCGCGACACCAGAGACTGACTCGGACAAGCTAACACAGGTCTACCTCTCAGTCTCGCAGCCACGGACGAAAGGTCCAGCTGCCGCTCACCATGAAAAGGTCAAGCAACTGTGGAGACCAACTAAACACCACCACCTGCGAACCACACGGTCACAGGCCCATGCCTGACACCTCTGAAGACCCTGGCCTGGGCTCTCTAGAGTGAGGCACTGGAAAAGGACTAGCTGGGGTCCAGTACGTCTACTGGTGTCCGTACCCCCAACTACGAGAGCGCTACAAGTGACTAAAAACAAACACAAGTGTCACTATCCCACTGTCATCTTTCCCTCAGCCGGACGTACAACTCAAGAAAAGGAGGGTGTCCAGGTCAGACGATACAGACCTCGACGGTACAACACAAGTACCGGGACAAAGCCCCGAGCTAACAGCCTGGCTCACAAAGAACCTGGGGCACCCAACTGGAGAGGTAACCCCGGTAGGCATCGTACTACTAGCCACGTACACAAAACCTCGTGCACGGCACACACAAACCACGTGAAACACCACGTAA
>JACBKR010004449.1:0-24569 GCA_014218235.1 Colocasia esculenta | reverse complement strand
GGGAAAGAAAAAAAAACCCAGGCCCTGCCCTCCTCCTTCTGCGCTAGAAGACCAGAAAAAAAAAACCACCGAGCTCCTCCTCCCTCTGCCCTTTCTTGGCCTTCATGCTGCCTCCCTCTCCTCCTCCAAAAGGATGCAACCGGCCTCTCCCTTCCAGTTACTTTTTTGCATGAGTTTTTATAGTGGGGGGTGAGGGTTCGCTTAAAGTGACCCCTTACATGGGGGTGCTTGGGCCAATAGATGGGCCTATTCATGACATGCTAGTGGGCCTGTTTTTTTTATGTCCACGTTATTATTATTATTATTTTGTGTTTCATATATCATTGGAAACCCAGCAAAACTTTTGCCCTGTTCTCGAGGATCACCTCATTAAATCCGTTCCATTGTCTTGGGGCTATGCATGGATTTGGTTGGCACCATATTGTTTACATATGATCCTCACCAAAAGAAGGAGATAAATAACATTTCTAATTTAATTTTTTTGGTCCGAACTCAAATAACAACTTCATGTCCAATCTTGTAATGGATTTGGCTTAGATAACGAACAAAAGATTGGCCTTTTAAAATAAATAAATAAATAAAAGATAACGAATACAAAAGGAGAAATTCTCAGGCAACATTGATACAAGGAATATCGATTGTAGTGTATGCTCTTAA
Organism: Colocasia esculenta; assembly: GCA_014218235.1. Taxonomy (NCBI): domain Eukaryota; kingdom Viridiplantae; phylum Streptophyta; class Magnoliopsida; order Alismatales; family Araceae; genus Colocasia; species Colocasia esculenta. The sequence continues at coordinate 23,912 of JACBKR010004449.1, read as the reverse complement.
TTAGGTTGATGATCACATACAAAGAATTATTAGTTTTTACTTGAATATCTACTATATATCATCTCGGATTATACCAGTCCCATCTCGAGTGTGGCCTTCGCTCTCTATATTATACTAGTGAAATAAACGCGCTACGCGCGTGTAGTATATTTAAAGATGTAGTATAATTATTTATATTACGATTATTATTCAATTAATATATATCATTACATTGTTCAAAATTTTAAAGTTAGAATAAATCAAATTAATTTTTTCTTAAAAATATATTACATGTATTGAGAATTTGTATACATTAGTATGTTCATTTATTTATTTCATTATCTCTTACAGTATTATAGAATCATGTTTTTGACCACAAAAATTTATAAGTATTTTCTTCTTGACAACATTTACTAAAATATTTAATCACCTATTCTTATTATTTTGATGTGTATATATATGATTAATTTAAATGATCATATTTAATTAAAAGTTCAAAAGACACATTGAAATTTAAATCCGACCAAAATATCTCAATAGGCGTAAATCAAATATTTGATCCGAAATAATATACTGACCACAAATAAGTGCATATATACACACAAATAAATACATAATCTGATTAATATTAACATAAATAAAAACTGCTAGAGAAATGATAGAAAAAATAATAAAATTAAAAAATATATCAATTAATATTATATTTAATACAATTAAAAAATATCTTAACATGAGACATCTTCACTGGTGGCGGCCACCACCGCCAAACCCCAAAACCCCCAAATCTTTATACTCTCATTTTTCTCTCACTGCTAAACCTAAAAACCCCAAATCCACCTTAAATCCTGGCTTTATCTCCACCAGCCACAAGGTTCCAGCGCCGGCTAAATTGCAGTCTTCGTCTTTACACCGCTTGATATATTTTATTATCATATATCAATTTTGTTAATGCAAAATAAGTACAATATAAAAAGATAATTATATTTATATAACTTTAAAAATTTTCATTAAATAAAATGGCGTTGCAAATATATCATGAAAAATGACTACAAAAGCTTAATAAAATAAGTATTTTCTTCTTGACAACATTTACTAAAATATTTAATCACCTATTCTTATTCTTTTGATGTGTATATATATGATTAATTTAAATGATCATGTTTATTTAAAAGTTCAAAAGATACATTGAAATTTAAATCCGACCAAAATATCTCAATAGACATAAATCAAATATTTGAACCGAAATAATATACCGATCACAAATAAGTGCATATATACATACAAATCAATACATAATGTGATTAACATTAACATAAATAAAAATTGCTAGAGAAATGATACAAAAAATAAAAAGATTAAAAAATATATCAACTAATATTATATTTAATATAATTAAAAAATATCTTAACATGGACATCTTATTAAGCGGTGTCGGTCACCACTGCCAACCCCGATACCCCCCAAACCTTTATAATCTCATTTTTCTCCCACTGCCAAACCTAAAAACCCCAAATCCACCTTATCTCCACCAGCCACAGATTCCAGCGGCGGTCAAATTGTAGAGTCTTTCGTCTACAATGCCCACCGCCCACCTTCGTAATAATTTAAAATATTTAAATTATCACATTTAATTATTATTTAAATTTCATAAACTACATCAATATCCTAACAGAAAAAAAAATATTGCGACCACCCCACCCCACGTTTGTCGCGATCACAAACAGTGCGGTACGGTGGAGTTATCATTTCCCAAAGTTTTCCAGCTCGAGTTGTCAGCCATTTTCTCTGACATCTACTGACACTGCACGGCACGAGAAAAGACGCCATCTCTATCTACTTTCTACTTCTACATCTTTGAGAAAGAACCATCAAAATCTCTTCTCTCTGTGGCATTTTTCTTTTGTTCTGCAATTTGGTAGTCGTTGCATTGGGGATCTGCGGTTTTGTCCGTGACCGATGATATGGGAGAATCCGTAGAGTGCCGACGATTACGTTTTAATTGATGTTATTTAACAGTGTAATTTATGTTAACTTTCTTTTGTTTAACTCTGCGGTTCAAATTTAGAGCGTCATATCTACAGTTACGTTTTTCCATTACATATATTTCTGTTCTGCCGTTTCGATTTGTATATATATTTTTTACGATTTGAAAGTGGACAATTAAGAAAATAAAAAGGCGAACATGATTCTTCGTTTTCCTTCTGCTGTATATGTTCTTTTGCTGTATTAGTTCTGGCGTTACCAATTAAGGGTATTTAATATGAATCGGACAAAAATAGTGAGAAGCGGGTTTAAGATGGAGAACCGAACCGGATTTAAGATGAACCGGACGAAAGTTCAAAATGTCACTTCTAATATATAATATAGATTGTCCCTTAATTGCCACGTTAAACGACGAGATGTGGATAATATGAAGCCATTCTTTTTCTTTTTATCAAAGTAGGAGCTAATGATCCATATTATTAGCACAAAGTGGATACAAAGTACAGACAGAAGGGGCGCATCCGTAAGATACAAAAAAAGCCATAGAACAGCCACAAAAGCAAACACATAAATCTAAAGTTTGAAAAAACTATCCAAATAAGTGGATCAGACAAAATAAAATCCAACCAAAACATTGTCATAGAGTAACTGAGATAAAAACTTGCTCTGTTGGAGACGGGCTGCACTTCTTCAAAGCAACATAACAACGACAGCTCGAAAGACGCACACCTCAAAAAGATGTGCGGGTAGGCCTCAGAACACGAGCTTTGCCAATAACTCTATAACCTCAAAGTTGGGAAATCCAGAGACTTAAGGGCTTTGAACAGTATCTCAAAAAATTCTGCAAATCCAGAGTCGGAGATGATCCTTGAAGAAGATGAAGCACTTGGATTAGATTGCAAAAAAACTCAGAAGTGCCTCAACTTCAAAGCAACGATCAAGCACACCGGGAGATGATCTTGTAGCTTGGCACTACATTGACTTGCAGAGATGAATCCAACAAAAGCAACAAAACAACTTAACCAACGAGCTAGACGAGGGAAGGGCCGTGAAATGTGGTTGGTCGGAGGAGAGGAGGAAAGTGGTGAGGGTGGGTCTGAAGGGGGACGAGGGGGATGGCAAAAAGAATAGGTGAAGAGAGAGGGGGTGGTAAGCGGAAAAGGGGTTAATTGGTTGGCGGACGACAGAGAAGATGGAAGCAAAGCGGAGGCGAGATGGAGAAGGAATGGGGATATCGCGAACGGAAGAGGGGAGGGAGAGGGGGTGGTTGGAACTATTGGAGTTAGTCCCATATCGGATTAATCAAGATGGGCTTGTGTCTTATATTGTGGCCTTCCTCCCCTCAATGCTAAATTTTGGGGGTGAGTTTTCACATGGTATCAAAGCCAAGATCTATCACGATTGTGGACCCTACACCTTATTAGTATTCCCGTGCCTTGGCCCTCTGTGAGGCCGGCACGTGCGGGGGTGTATTGGAGTTAGTCCCATATCGGATTAATCAAGATGGGCTTGTGTCTTATATGGTGTGGTCTTCCTCCCCTCAATGCCTAGGTTTTGGGGGTGAGTTTTCACAGGAACCAAGGGTGGATAGGGACCAGAGATGAAAATAAAAAGACGAGACACAACGATGAGAGAATCGCAAACAGGATAGGACAAGGCGGAAAAAAAAAACAGAGACTATCTAAAAGGGAAAGAGAGGAGGTACGTAGGAAAAGTAGGATGGGGAAGAAGAAATAGGAGGGAGGGGCGGAGGTAAGTGCCTGGAACGACTCTCCCCCCACCCCATTGACCATCACACAAATGGCAACAAGATTCGTCAATCCTTGATGATAAAAACCGTGGCACAACCTTCGATGCCGGAGACAACACAAGAAAAGTCCGTCGATCCTCAGTGATAGAACTGGGACAACTTCTGTGTTAGAGACAAACATCACGAACCCTACTCTGAGTGGAGCAATATGAAGTCATTCAAGACATGACATTCGAACATGGTGAACCTTTTATGATGGGTCAAATGTGACATCTCATTTGTTTGCTTAAGACTATTATTCATACCCACACACATATATATCACTACTAGAAAAAGAGCATACGTAACGGCTTAACAAAACCGTCTACAAAAACAATAAAATCGTCTATAATGTTTTGTAGATGGCTTTACAGCCGTCTACAACGCCATCTACGAAAAACCGTCTACAACCGATAAGTGACGGCTAAATATAAACCGTCTAGAAAAGTAATATATGTAGCGTTTATTAACTGTCTACAAAAAAATATATGTAGACGGCTGAAAAGCCGTCTACATATATTTTTTGGCTTAAAAAAAAATCTAATTCCCCCCTGCCCCCTGCCCCGTGCCGGAGCCCGCCAATCCCGCCCAGGCGCTGCTCCGTAGCCACCCAGGCTACCCCTTCTCCCCCCCGCTGGAGCCCGCCGCCCAGGTTCCCCCCCCCGGCCGGAGCTCGCCATCTCCGCCCTTGGCTTCCCCCCGGTAAGTCCTTGAACGACTCTCCCCCCACCCCATTGACCTCACACAACATGGCAACAAGATTCGTCAATCCTGACGATAAAAATCGTGGCACAACCTTCGATGCCAGAGACAACACAATAAAGTCCGTCGATCCTCAGTATAGAACTGGGACAACTTCTGTGTTAGAGACGAAACATCACGAACCCTACTCTGAGTGGAGCAATATGAAGTCATTCAAGACATGACATTCGAACATGGTGAACCATTTTATGATGGGTCAAATGTGACATCTCATTTGTTTGCTTAAGACTATTAGTTCATACCCACACACATATATATCACTACTAGAAAAAGAGCATACGTAGACGGCTTAAACCGTCTACAAAAACAATAAAATCGTCTATAAATGTTTTTGTAGATGGCTTTACAGCCGTCTACAACGCCATCTACGAAAGAACCGTCTACAAACGATAAGTAGACGGCTAAATAGAAACCGTCTAGAAAAGTAATATATGTAGAGGTTATTATAACTGTCTACAAAAAAAATTATATGTAGACGGCTGAAAAGCCGTCTACATATATTTTTGGCTTAAAAAAAAATCTAATTCCCCCCTGCCCCGTGCCGGAGCCCGCCATCCGCCCAGGCGCTGCTCCGTAGCCCACCCAGGCTACCCCTTCCCCCCCGCTGGAGCCCGCCGCCCAGGTTCCCCCCCCCCGGCCGGAGCTCGCCATCTCCGCCCAGGCTTCCCCCCGGTAAGTGCCTGGAACGACTCTCCCCCCACCCCATTGACCATCACACAAAAATGGCAACAAGATTCGTCAATCCTTGACGATAAAAATCGTGGCACAACCTTCGATGCCAGAGACAACACAAGAAAAGTCCGTCGATCCTCAGTGATAGAACTGGGACAACTTCTGTGGTAGAGACGAAACATCACAAACCCTACTCTGAGTGGAGCATATGAAGTCATTCAAGACATGACATTCGAACATGGTGAACCATTTTATGATGGGTCAAATGTGACATCTCATTTGTTTGCTTAAGACTATTATTCATACCCACACACATATATATCACTACTAGAAAAAGAGCATACGTAGACGGCTTAAACCGTCTACAAAAACAATAAAATCGTCTATAAATGTTTTTGTAGACGGCTTTATAGCCGTCTACAACGTCGTCTACGAAAGAACCGTCTACAAACGATAAGTAGACGGCTAAATAGAAACCGTCTAGAAAAGTAATATATGTAGACGTTATTATAACTGTCTACAAAAAAATTATATGTAGAGGGCTGAAAAGCCGTACATATATTTTTGGCTTAAAAAAAAATCTAATTCCCCCCTGCCCCGTGCCGGAGCCCGCCATCTCCACCCAGGCGCTGCTCCGTAGCCCACCCAGGCCACCCCTTCTCCCCCCCGCTGGAGCCCGCCGCCCAGGTTTCCCACCCCCCCCCCCCCCCCCCCCCCCGTCGGAGCCACCGCCCAGGCTCCCCCCCCCCGGCCGGAGCTCGCCATCTCCGCCCAGGCTTCCCCCCCCACCCCGCTGGAGCCTGCCATCTCCGCCCAGGCTCCCCCCCGCCATGCATCTCCGCCCAGGCCCCCCCCCGCCCCCGCCGGAGCCCGCCATCTCCGCCCAAATGCCGCTCTGAAGCCCACCCGGGCACCCCTTCCCCCATGTCCCCCGTCTGGCCCTTACTGCTGGGGACGAGGCATTGGCCACCACGGCCTGCTCGACGTTGCAGGAGCTCCAGCTGCTAGTCTTGAGGAGCGTGGCGGGCCGGTCGACCCCGCCGCCGGTCTGGGAGGCCTCCATGGCGGAGCAGCTGAAGGTGTTGCCGGCAGCGGCGGCAGCGGTGGTGGCGGGGGCGAAGTTCGGGTAGCTTTGAGGCGCAGCGAGGTGGCGGTGGCAGGGGTGAAGTCCGGGTAGCTCTGCGTGTGCCCCGGTGTGGTTCTACTGGAGGGCAGACGAGGAGGCCAGGTGAACAGATGGACGAGCCTGGGGGAGGGGGAAAACTTTGGGATTTGGCGCCCGGGTAGAAAATTTGAAGGGATTTGGCGCCCAGGGGAGTCCGACGGAGGGGGGAAATTTTAAGAGATTTGGCGCCCAGAGAAGCCCGGCGCCGCTGGAAAATTTAAAATATAAGATCTTAAAATATGTAAATTCATAAATAAAACTATTAATATTAATATATATCAAAATATTAATTTTAATGTATTAATATAAATACAAAAATTAAGTATTATTTTAAATATTCATTTATAAATAAATATGTACAAATCTAGTAATATTTACATATAGATATATGCAGTAGATGATACATAGTATATACATATAGATCTATACCAACATAGATATTTATGTCTATATATATTATATAATATCTATCTATATATACATTATATATTTATACATATATATATTATCTATACATATATATATAGTATTTCATATATAACTATATATCTATATATTTATATATTTAATGCTAGAGTATAGCCATCAATTTAAAATGTTAGCATTATAATGTATAATTTTTCTATAGTATTCATAATCAACTACATATTAAATAATTATTCTTATTAATCTATAGAATAATTTCCATTTAAATAATAATTATTATTACCTTCAAATTTGAATCTTATGTTATGATATTTTATTTGACCGTATAATTTAATAGAATAATTTACATTTAAATATTTATTAGACGGCTTTTAGAGCCGGCTACGAATGTATCATACGTAGACGCCCAAAATTAGCCGTCTACTTATCATACATACGTAGACGGCTAGAATAAGCCGTCGCATATAATCGTAGACGGCTTTCTGTAACCGTCTATATCCGACATTTCTTGTAGTGTATGGTGTTCAGGAGGGAGAATATAATCGTAATTCACAAGAGCCAAATTCCTCACTTCAAGTTCATTCTGGAGGTATTTATAGTTATTTTGACCCATTAAGATGTTTATAAATCAATGGTCTTTAGCAGCAAAACCAAAAAGCCCAATGCGGCCCTTTACTTTAAACACCAGGAAGGAACGAACCATGCATCTTTATGCTTGCTTTTACACTAGGGGAAGGAATTAAATATATATGTCGGCTAGGGGAAAAAGAATAATTTATAAAGGAAAAAAGAGAGAAAAGAATGAGCTGCCTGTGACGAGCCTCTCCTCCATCGACCTGCAGGCTGCAGCAAAGGGGAAAGCATGTGATGCGTATGCTCTTTAGGCTGCAGCGACATGTTACGAAAAGCATCACACATGATAGAGTATATGATAATCTTAACCAACATTAGCAAATTAACTCACACGTACCGTAGTACACTCTAGCTAAAAAGAATTAAACAGTAAAGATCTTGTATCGTTAATTACTGTATATATATTTTGACCTATTATATATCATATGTATATGATCTTTGGCAGTGCTCAATCATTTGATCGGATGCAGGACACACGATAGACCTCGACATGAAGGGACCCAAAAAAAAAAAAAAAAACAGCTTGGCCCAAAAAACCCCAAAATCCGAATTATAAGTAAATGCTTTCTCAATATGGCTTTAGCTAAAAACCCCCGAAAGCTCAAGTTTTTATCTTTGTCTTTTACCCTTTTCCTTTCTTTTAAACACCAGGAAGAAGGAAGGAACCATCTCTGTGCTTGCTTGATCACTATAGGCCGGGAAGGAATATATAGATATATGTCCCTGCCAAGTCCCTTTTCTTTGAAAAGAATAATTAAAGTGAGAAGAATGAGCTGTATATATGAAAAGCAAGTCTGTCCTCCATCGACCAGCAAAGGGAAAAGCATGTGATGCGAATATATATGTCTTTGATTAGGCTGCACTGTGACGACAGTGCATGTTAGAAAGCATCACGTCTGTCTTACGTCTTTACCCAGTCTCAATGTTATATATACGATGATTGGCTTGCACGTACCCACTACATATGCTTGCATAGAGCTCATTTAATAATTTGTTGTGTTCTGACATGAGCATATTATACTACTACTACTTGCAGCTGGTGGCATTTCTGAGTTCGATCTAATCGGCCCCTCCTCTCTCTCAGTCTCTCTGTTATCGAGCTGCTTCTATTTTTATACCGAACACTTGAGAGGTAAGTCCTTATGTATTTATATATGCTGCCGCATCATACATATAATATATATATATATATATATATATATATATATATATATATATGCATGGTCTTCTCCCTTCAAATGGTTTACAATGCACCAATTATATGGTCTCTGTTATACATTTTTTATATATGTTAATGCTCAGTTTTTGAAATATTGATTGCCAATGCATTAATTTCTTGATCGATCAGATCCTTTTGGTTGATTCACACGTGCTAGATCTTTAACACCCATGCATGGTAGCGTCATTGATATACTCCCATGAATTGTACATAAGGATATTCATAATTCGAAAAGGCCGATATGATTGGCGCAGTTGCGAATGTTTTTGCATTGGTTTTAGCATTCCATCTACTTTATGATTTCAACATGAGATTGCATTTTACATCAAATCATAAGTATCATAAGTTTTCTTTTCTTCTTTTTTTTTAAATTTTTTTTTGGGTGACATAATTAAGTATCATAATAAGTTCATTGGCGCATCATATGATTGCACAAACATGCATTGTTAGCTAGCTATAGACAAGAAATTCAATATGGAAAGTAAAATTTGAGAATTGCCAATGGAAGGAAGAAAATATTGCTTGCGACACTCATATAAAGATACTTTTTTATTAAATTAGTTAGGAGACACTACATAAAATATAACAAGAGGAAAGAGAGAAATACAGACAACATCAGCCATAACGATACATCGAGAGACGGACTAAGATCGACCAACAAATGAGGAAGATACGACATCCATATCATTGAGATAATGCATTATTATGCACAAGATAATTAATTAGCACTTGAAAAAGGGGTGACCAAATATATATATACATCCATAATTTGATGGGGAGAATTGAAAAGGAAGTGCATTGATTTGGACTTGGGCACTAGCTAGCTAGTGTTTAGGGTTTTTGGAATTTGACTTGGTTTTGATTATGAAATTTGTCCTTCAAACTTGAATTTTAGTTCGTTCTTTTCTGATGGCTTGTTTTTTTTATTTTTGCCAATTGGTTTGAACAGGGTTTCTGTCCGGCCCCTTGAAAATTTACTTTTAATATAATAAAATAGCCGGTTAATTTAGACCTTCAAAAAAGATTTGGATTGAGAGACGTCGCAGAATTGAACTTGAATCCGATATTTGAATACGAAATCCAAAGTTGATGGACTGGTGATGCGAGTTTGGATAGACAATTAACCTGCGGACCACCAGTTTAGCATTTGGATTGATCTGTCGTGTATGAGTTAGAAAGTTGAGATATGAAGTGAATGGAGTTGGAATATTGAGGTTGGAGATTCAAACTAATTAATTACTCTAGACCTTTTCTTTTCTCTCCCCCCCCCCCCCCCCCCCCAGTGTTTCGGCTTCTGGGTTCTCAGCCTTTTGAGATTTTTTTCTCTTTTTTTTCTTTTTTTCCTACATTTTCATATTTGATGTGCACTATTAATTAAGGGATTATTCGAGATTTGAACTCTTACTTTTTATTTATTCTGTTTTATATGTTCTTGTATTTTCCTTTTTCTTTTCTTCTTTATTTTTCCGGGTTTTTTTAAGATTTGGCCTGGTTGATTTTAGTCATAATTAGAAAATTGTCCAAACTTGCAGTTACATATTCAGAACCTTGTTTGCTGACTTCAAGAAAAAAAGGGGGAAAAAAAAAGAAGAGATCTGGCAATGTCTCGCCTCGTCCACGTAAGAACACACGGACACCATCCTAGTCATCCAAGCTAAGATGCTTTTCTTTTATATAAACAATTTTAGTAGGTGTGGCAAAAAGATCACGGTAGCCGAGCATTTCGACATATATAGACACGTGTATATTTGATGTATTAGTCGTCACTTTTAATTATATGGCTTAGACCATCTCTTTGGTCAAACTTGCATGTTTAATTTATTTGGTTCCTTTATTTGCTGCCTTTGTATATATCTATATGCAGATGGCAGGTGGTAGTACTAGTACTAGAGCTGCGGCGCCAACATCATTTGAAGCAATGTGTGAGGAGGTCGTGACATATTTGAAAGCACCAGGATTTCAGATGGTGGGTGTGCGTGGATGGGACGGTGTGGGAAGACGACGGGTGCTACGACATGCGGTGGAGATGCTCCTCGAAGGAGGTGGTGACGGCATGGGTACCACATTAACATCAAGCTACAACAGTGATCCACCCTTACTGTTCACCCACATATTACGGCTGTCAAAGCAAGAAGATGACACTGAGATAGGAAGGAGACTCCGGGAGATGCTGCAGTCTGAAAGGAATGAAGCAGGGGAGCCATTCGAGGACTGGTGGGTGCCGCTCACCGTGACACAACACGCAACGTTGGTAATCATTGAACATGACTTGAGCCGTGAAATGGATATAGATGTTGTTTTTGGGAGCAAGTCATGGTCTAATTGGCAGGTCAAGATCGTGGTCTCTATCGGACCCGATCGGTCCTCATCGCGAGTAGTCGCCCCCAGTTATCGGATCTTCGACCGTAATAGTAGTTTCGCTAGTTTGGCGGAGGAAGAGGTCTGGGAGCTACTGCGGTATGAGGCTGACGAAATGGCTGACGAACTCTGCCGAGAGCAGCAATTGCTCTCTTTTACTGGGGAAGCCATTATGGAGTGCCTCTTGTATACTACACTATTCAAAGGTTATTGGATTCTCTTTCCCAGGTATTGGTGGTGTGAGGGACTTGTAGTTCCTCCATCGACGATGGCGGCATCAACAGCAACAACTAGCAGCACTAATACTACTACTCCAACTACGGGTACTAAGGAGTACTTGGACATGTGTGATCTTCTCATCACCAAGTTTCAACAACGAAGCATGTTGCATCCTAGTAGAAGCGGTAGTAGAATTTACGAAATCAATAAAGAGCTATGGAGTAAGGTCTGTACTATTGCTACAACACCCTATCATTCACCGCCCTCCATAATAAGGAAGAAGGGGCAATTCATGGTCGCAATCGAGGAGGGCCTCAAAGAGCTCCCTGAAGGCGTATTGGAGCGATGGGATCGACAAGGCATCACTCGGGTTTCTTTATTAGATAACGAAATTGAGCAGCTGCAGGACCCACCAGCTGGTAGCCGCCATTCTCCCCAAAATGCGAGAACCTCTCTACCCTCATTCTGACAGAGAACCCACTATCAAGGGGATCCAAGATGACTTCTTCTACCAAGGGATGATCATGCCAAACCTACGCGTCCTCGACCTCTCTTTCTCACAAGGACTCCAGGTGCTGCCAACCTCCCTCACATGTCTCACCAATCTTCGATTCTTAAACCTCCGAAAGTGTAGATGCTTGCACACCATCTCTCCTTGCTTAGACAGAGGCTTTCTGAACTTGGAAATCCTCGACATTTCAGACTGTCCCCTGCCGAGGATGACCACGGCATCCTTTCGGCAGGTGCCCAACCTCTGGTTGTTATTTACTAAGAATTCACTTCTTAACCTTGAGGTGTTCGATCTCTCTGGCACCAAGATCGAAACTCTGCCAGAATTGTTAGACACAAACGAGGACAAAATATTCACTCGCCTCGACCTCATCAACACGAAGCACCTCTCCATTACCAGCTGGAAAGATTTTACAAGAATACCTACAACCATAAATTGGGATCAATGCGGAGGATGTTGTACCATAATGCCCCATAGTGGTACTATAGGTCACCTCCGAATGTGTGTCCAGGATGTTGCAATTTTCAGATCGTTAAAAAAAGACCATCAATTGTGGAGTCGATGCTTCCAAGAGTTCCACATCCATGTCCACCCATGCACGAATAAAGTACAACTGCAACAAGACCCACATTCTGTCTATAGCCCAGCTGCTCCAGACCAATACTCTCATCATCATCACCATCACCATCATCCCCACAGAGAATGCCCATCGTCAACACCCTATAAAAACCTCAACCTTATTCCCGAGAGTCACGGCCACCGATATACTAATAATTATGACCCTCCTACTAATTACTGGAGATACCTGCACATTTGTGGTGTCTCAACACCTTTCACCATCCCAATGGAAGGGGTCCTCCCAAACATGCATTCCCTTCAGTTGTGCAACCACAATTCTGTTAAACTCTTACCTGTCATTTACACAATGAAACTAAGAACCTGCCAGGTGGTCAAGTGCCCAAACATGGAGACGGTCTTCTACGGCAGACCCACCTCTGAACTAGCCTACCTAGAGTCCATTAATCTCTTCCAACTCATAAGACTGGAAACACTCTATAAGGGCAACTTTGGCCCAACAGGGTGCTTTGCAAGCCTGAGAAGCCTGTACGTCAACAACTGCCCACGTATGGTCACCGTCTTCTCCTCTACTCCGCGGAGCATCCTCCTCCCGCAGCTTAGAGAGTTGGTGATCAGGTCGTGCGGTAAGTTGATTGAGGTGTTTGGGAGAGGGGCCGTAGGGAGCACAGTCGCCCCCGCTCTCAGTTACCTACATCTGTGGGATCTTCCAGAACTGAGGAATGTGTGCGATGGGTGCTTGCCTTCCCTCCGGACGCTTCAACTCCGAGGGTGCGCAAAGCTCAGAGCACTTCCACTGCCCCCATTTGACAGTGAGGGCAAGCCCTTCAAGTTGGACATCACAGCAGAGCAAAAGTGGTGGGAGAACCTGGACGTGGCCAACAAGAAATGCATCGTCTTCAAGCCGTGGTCACCTTGGGGTACTTCTAGAAGCTGATGAGCTGATCGTTCGTGAGCACAGATTTGTGGTCAATAAATATGCTGAGGTTACAGTTTAATTTATTTGCTTTCTTATATATATATATTCTGGGCATGCGAGCATGCATGCATGCGCATGATGCCCCAGATTAATTGTTAGTGTGGTTGCTTATAATTAGTGCTTGTCCGAACTTGGTGCTCGGTGGAGTGGGACCATACTCCCTCTATGATGTAGTGTGCACTCTCCCGTTAATCCCCAAATCAGGCTTGCATCTATATATATATACGTACAACATATGTTCTCATTAATTATTCCTTCTTCCAAGTGGGCGTTTGTAATAATTATCATACAGACATTGTCTATATATGGTTGTTGTCACAATGTGTTCCCTATTTTCATCCAATTCTATATATTGCACTATACTATTACGTTGAGTAATTCTTGGGGCTTTTGTGCATGTTGTACTTTCAAGTGCAGTGAAAAATTCTGTCATATCTCTAGCTATTTATATATCTTGGTTCATGTGCCAAAACATGACTTGAGTTGTTTTTAATTTGGTGGGGAAATATATATATTTTTTATATATGATGCAAATTAAATTAAATTCTCACTTTTGTTCATATTTCACATAACAGTAGTACTAGTACTATCATATAAATAAATGTGTGAAGATGATTCAAATGATCACTGACAAGGATCGATCTACGCGTTTCCCCGAATAAAGTTAGGCATCACCAATCCTTAGCTTTATTAATTGAACTCATAGTATATATATATATATATATATATATATATATATAAGAACGATTATAAATGGAATCAGAGTTCCGAAACAGCAAGAATCCAAGGCATATATAACTTGGAGATGATGAGTACCTTACTCACACACAATGACACAATGACGCCACACACACCTTAGGTGAGGTCGATTCATGGGATCGATTCATCTTGAAAATGGTATTAATTTTATTGCTTAAAAATTCTGAAAAAAAATTATGAAACCAAATTAAAAATTTGAGATCTTGTGGTCAAGTTGATTATATATAGCCAGTATACGCATGAAGGGCCTTGGTGGATTTTCTCTATAACGAGTAGTTTGACATGATCAGGAGAATCTAGTTGCAGTACTAGTACTAAAGCTGATGCGTCGTCATCATTTGAGGCAATGTGTGATCGAGTCGTGAAATGTCCGAAAGCACCAACAGTATCTCATCGCCTACTGCAATGATAAAAGCAGAGATCAGAGTCGTGGACCAACATTTATCCATGATGTTCATAGTAGGAACACCATCGGATACTGCAGAATGCTTCCTGACTCGCCCAGCTCTTTCGAATCAGCTGCTTCCATCCAAAAGGGGGTATTATGCAGAGTTTGAAATGTTTTTTGTTACTGGAATCTGTGAAACACAATGATGCATTTGGAACTGTGTCATGTATGCTCCCCACAAAGTGTAGCCAGTCAATAAGAAAAAGTATATGTCAATAATGTTTAAATTCTGAACTCCCAACTCAAACAAGATGTTCACAGTAGAAAGATTAAAACTACGTACGTAACTTTGAGAAAGAAAAAGAAACTTTATTAAAGTACCGGTCTCAATTTGAAAATATGAGAAATTTTTGTTCACAACGATTAGATCTCACAATCAATTTATGCCACAGTCATCATAAACCAGGCGAACATCGTCAAAATAGAAGATGGATGAGGTTAAAGCAAAGGTGAAGCAATGTCAAAGAAAAGGGGTAGAACACAGAGAGAGAAATTAAGGGGTGCCCATAGATAAGATCCGGGTCGGATCCTTGGTGATCTAAATTCGGATTCGAATCACACTATTCAGATCTGACCAGATCCAAATTTAGAGCACAGTTTGGATCTGGATTCCGATCAAGACCGAATTCCTATCATATTGCATCTTAGTTGCCTTCTTAAATATAATAAAAATATCTAGAAAAAAATCAAATTGACTTCGTCTGTGCTGGTAATAGCAAGAACAGACACATGGTTTTCTGATGGATGTCTGGCACGCTAATTTCCAAAAAATGACCGATGTGATCATCATTCCTTACTATGGTGGCCAAAGAACTTAGTTATATTTTCCACAGGAAGAAGGCCTTTCTTGGGCCTTTGCAATATTAAAGAGGAAAACAACAAAACAAAAGGTTGTGATCAGCTACAAGGAAAGGCAGTCCCGAATTTCTGGTTTGATCCAAGGTCTTGTCTACAAAATTAGAACAAGAACAGATATTGTTCAGATCAAATTACGGAGGCAACACATTTGTTAATTAGGGATAACAAAGATACAGTTCCAAGCAGCTGCAGAGACACCGTGACCATATACTGTCTATGAAGATTATGGCCAAATTAGTAAGGTATCTGCATCATTGACCATCAGATTCTTTTTTTTGGTAGGTAATGGTGATGTGGTATTAAATAGAAGATCTGTACAGAGATATACAAAGTCGTCAAGGAGGTGGTATCTAGAAACAAAAACGAGACCACAAGAATGCCTCGGGAGCTGCAAGGCTCCAAAGAAAAGGTTGAATCCCATATAGAAGACCCAAAAGTCTTGTGTATCTACTGGACACTAATATTAAATTTGTGCATTATATTTCTTTCCCTTCGAGATAGATTGGCGCAGTTGTTGCTCGATTCCAGACAGGCAAGAACATCATATAGAATGTGAAGTAGAAGCTGCATCTCAGTAGTCTTTTCACCTTCAAAGATACGAGAACAACATTGACCATGATCAGATTCTTGCAATATCTTTTCCGGATCTTCTATGTACAGCCGGCAATTACTTGCCCATGTTCTATAAACAACTCTCACATGGATGTGTCTCTATCTCCTTCGCTTGACGATCAGCATACTTCTATCTACTAAGGCATCCTTCAGAATCCGTGTCAATTTGCTGCAGAGATCAAAAACAGGGAATCATGTTAGGGTGCTAGCAAGTCAAGCCTTTGGGTCAGCATATGCCATCCCTGTCAACCGGGCTAAGCAAAAAAAATCTCTATTTGACAACCCCCAAGTACTAGAAAATTAATGAAGTGTGAGCAAGTGAAAAGGAGGAATCACTGACTGCACTTTGCCAATTGAAACAACCAGACAAGCTACCATGTTGACGACTGAGCAAATCACAAAATACCTGTTACTGTAAAGTCTCATCTCTATTCTGTTTGATTCAAATTTAAACCATAATAATCAATTACTATACCAGTACTCATAGACAGTCATACAACAAAAGAACACCTTAATCCTGCAACGGGGTATATATGTACTTATTTTTTTATGTGCATGCAGCTTTAGCATGTGCAAATCAGGCCCTCCATTGACTGTATTTTTATGTCAAAGCCCACATTTTGCATACAAAGGGATACATATCTCCAGTCAATCATATTACCATGAAAATGAGATCAAAAAGATTGATCATTCACCATGAGTAAAACAGCATATCATTACAGAGGAGTACTCATTCATAAATTGCCTTGGTTCCCAAAGTCATATGTATGTGTATTGAAGTTCAGAACAGAGATCCATATAACTTAACAATGTGATGGGAAACGGGACTCGTGACGGATGCAGAGCGAGACTTGTTACTGCAGACTATGAGCTTTGTCGGCGTGTCGTACTTTGGCAATATTTATGTGGTTATTTTTATTTTGTATTTTTTATTTAAGTTGAGTCTAATAAGTAAGTAGAATTAAGTTTCTAGTTTTAATAGTTTATTGGACTCATTTAGAGCCCAATATTGCATCCTTTTATTTTTCTGTAATTTTGGTGCAATTTTGCACTATTTCTAGAGTGTTAGGGGTGTGTTGGTCTTTGGGTAGGTAAGATGGGTCTTGGGGCTTCTACCCTCTTTAAATACCCATGTACTCTCCCATTTTGAAGGCATTGAATGCAGATGAAAGAAAATGGGAAACTTGTTGGCCAAGGTGCCTCGTGCGAGGGGTGAGGCGGTGAGCCCCTCTGGTCTTCTTCCTCCCCCTCCTTCCCTCTCTTCATCTGAGCTCCGGCCCCCATCATCCCTCTCTCTCTCTCTCTCTCCCCTTTTCTCCTCCCCCCCCCTGTCCCGAATCACTGGGACTGGGATACGTACATCTGGGTCATGAAGCTCTTGAATGCGACTGGCAGCGGGCAGCAAGGTCAGCAGAAACTGTTTTTGGCCTTCAGAAGCTGCCTTAGAACAGTAGTACTTGACAATTGGCAATTTGGGATAGACAAATGCATAAAGGAGAACACATAGCAACTCAACGAAAGTTGATATTGAAAAGAATAATACTGCATTTGGCAACGAAAGTAATATTAGCTTCAGAAACATGCAGAAAATCAAGACGTTAGAAAGAAACTCTCTCAATACACTACATGAAAGCAAACACACAGAAAAGAACAAATTGCAGGGATTCAGTTAAAGTCCAAATTGCACCATGACATATTATAGCTTGAAAAAACCTTTGGCACTGATGATCTTGTGAGTTGTGACTATGATACATCATGATGGGAAAATTGCCATAGATTCCCTTAACCTACAAGAAGAAATGCTTAATGCTTCTATAAGTTAATGAAGAGGATTTAGACAGACATGTTGCTGCAAAGTAACAAGCCACATGGACAGCTGCTTAAAACACATTCGACTAGTAGAAATGCATGAACCTATGCACTAATTTACAGGAGAAGCTAATGTTCTATATCATGCAGAAGTCGATAGCATGAGGTTCAAAACTTGTTCTGTGCCCCACATGCCATCTGTAATACTCGCATTTTCTATCTGCTGAGCTGCCTTCTAGAGGTTACATCTAGTGGAAAAAACAATCCTGATCACCACGTCAGTCCCCTTCTTGTTGTCCCCATGTCATCTTCAAATGCCATGAAAACTGTGTGGCTGCTCACAGACACCAGTCAGTTTCTCCATAGGTTCATATATACTGAATGCATCTTCTTTTGGGTGTACCACTGCCAGCTGACTCCTTTGACATCCAACACAGCCAACCCATACTCCCACAAGACTAAACTATAAGACTAGTCAACCAAAGAGAATCCAATATGAATGCATTTATATATTGGGGAGCATTGCATCATCTACATCAAAATTGGCATCACATGACAGTCTTTGGGGTTGGATCACCTGACAAGATTCTGTTCGAGTAAAAAATGAAAGTCCTAACCATGTATATAGATAAAATAACATGTATGAGAAAGTGAGGAAGAAATTTAAAACTAACTGGCCAACTGCCACTGTGGAAGTGAAAGCATTTCACATTTTGTTAAACAAAGACAAGGTGGAGCAGAATCATTAATGTGCACTTTACACAAATTGGAAAGATTATAAAATGATGGAAGAGGGTTAATATAGGCAAGATGGTGATGACGTTGTCTTATTGTGCATGCAAAACTTCTAAAAACATTGTTCAACAGGAAGAATGGTTAAGTGACTTAAGTCTATAAATTTGCCTGAACTGTATAAAACACAAAGTGGCACACCAGTCGATGTCATTTCATTTAGTCAGTTTATAACACAACTTTTGTATAAAGGTAGTGTTCTACATTAGTTGTGGGTTTTTTTTTTCTAGTGGGGGGGGGGGGGGGTGGAGTGTTCACAAGAAAATGCATAAAATATCTGACATATTTTCTTCTTTTCATAGGCCATCTTTACTATTTTTAAATGGTGCTTTGAAATTAATCTTAGAGCAGATGTAAGAGCTCCAGAAGCAGCTAGGCCCGCCAAAAACGACTGCATTTAATAGTGAAGAAATGGAAAATAAGATACAGTGGTGGTTTAACGAACATTTCAAAGAATATAAGAATGAATTTAACATGTGAACAGTATTTAAGCCCCAAGAATCCTTGCCGGGATGAATTCAGGACACGTAACAGATAAATCGCCCACCATCCCACCTTGAACATAAGCATCTGCAACACCGAATGCTCCACTGATAATGCATACACCAATGAAAGCTCCAATACCTCCTCTCTCAGATGTCGCCAAATCCAGCTACAGAATTGAATCAGGATCGACTTAGAAATCCAGGATGTCTCAAATAATCAATAGCACTTGGCAATGTTATTATTAAGTGATGGGAAACGGGACTCGTGACAGATGCGGAGCCAGACTTGTGACTGCGGGCTATGAACCTTGTTGGCGTGTCGTATTTTGGCGATATTTATGTGATCATTTTTTTATTTTGTATTTTTATTTTAATTGAGTCTGATAAGTAAGAATTAAGTTTCTAGTTTTATAACTTATTGGACTCATTTAGAGCCCAATATCGCATCCTTTTATTTTTCTGTAATTTTGGTGCAATTTTGCACTATTTCTACAGTGTTAGGGGTGTGTTGGTCTTTGGGTAGGTAAGATGGGTCTCGGGGCTTCTACCCTCTTTAAATACCATGTACTCTCCCATTTTGAAGGCATTGAATGCAGATGAAAGAAAATGGGAAACTTGTTGGCCAAGGTGCCTCGTGCGAGGGGTGAGCCCCTGTGGTCTTCCCCCCCCCCCCCCTCCTTCCCTCTCTTCGCGCTAATAAGCACAAGACAAGGAAGTTGCCCAGGGCATTATGCTCAGGTCCATTAGGATCTGGAAACAAAATAGAACAGAGAACTGGGCCGCAAAAAACAAAACTCCCCCAAAGGATCAATCGATGCGCAAAAAAATACCCATGATGTTCTAGTACAAAAAAAGAAACCCAACAGATTTACAGGCTCTGCAGGATTCCCTTGTATGGTATTGAACAGGGCATATGGTTAGGCAATAACAATATGGTGATAGCATATATGATGATTGTTTTAGGTAGATTTGTCACATATACATTTTCTAAGATTTGCTTGCATTGGTAGGGTTCTGTAGGATAGTGTGTAAGAATATTTTCTTGGGTGAGATTCATGGTGATCCCCCCTGGACCCCTGCAAGTGAGGATAGAACCTTTGACCTCCTGAGGCTTTGATTACTGGTTATTTGGCATGAACACACATTCAAAGAAACGGGGATTCTAACTAACCTTGTATCCCTTTGGTGCAGCCGTAAGGACGCAAACAGTAAGATAAGCATTAGATAATCCTAGGAATGATGTCAACAAGATCATCCATCCTTGATCTCCATATTTAACAGTGAAGTAGAATGCTGGGACGAGCAGGAACCGAGAAAGAGTTGCAATCATGAGGCTCTTTCTGTGCTTAATCTTCAGGCTTTCTATGATGGGAATGTACCTCCAATGAGATCCCAGACATTATAAATTGCTATCAAAACAAGTGCATACCTGAAATGTAAGTGGAATGGAAAACAGAGTCATTCAAACTTTGGATAAAACTTATGCCATGTGCAAGACTGAAATTTTGTTAAAGAGATCATGTATAAATGATCGAACTGAAATTTTATTACAGGACAAATCCTCAACACTGGTAACATGCATAGAATTTTCTGGTTTATGGCACGTTACTGGTGCCTTTGTGAAATAAAGGCCAGGTAAAATAAGAAAAATCACAATCTTTGTACATTTAGGATGCAAATATTTTCTTCATACTTTCACAACTGAGTCAGAAATTCTGACTTGCAGCTAATTTGAACTATTATTGGATTCTCCCGGTCCAAACAATAGCAATGTAATAGATATAGTAGTCTGGGACATGGCCGTCTGCAATTCAACTTTCTGCATAATCCTTCTGAACGTCAGTACAATATAAGCAGCACATGATTTATAAACACTTTACTAGAATGATCTACTATAATAGGAGAAGATGGACTGATGGAGTGCAACTGGAATATCAATCAATTGATAAGCATGAGACCTAAAAGATGCGAATGCTTCCAAAAATGGTAAGCTAGCAACTGCGGGTTATCCAGAAATCTATCGGGTAGAAATAAATATGGATGTGTATGTTAATGTGATTATGACACTGCAAGGTCCTCAGCATAATCAATAACAGAATATGGACATATTGCACTGCCATCCTCATTTTTCATGAGTAGATTGGGAATAAAATGGTATACCCTTTAAATCTACAGTCAGGTTTCACGAATGAAAGAACGATTATATGTCAGGATTGCCTTTATAGACAGATGCTTTTCAAGTTGCAAGACCAAGATTTTCTTAATCCATATATTTGGGGAATGCAACCTGGACTCATACAACCAGGCCAAGATCTATCTCTGGTAACTCAGTGGATATATATGTCCAATATTCCATAATGCAGAATCTTTACCTGCACCTGCCATTTTACAAAGGTAACCAAAGAACTACTAACCCCTAGCAGGAAAATAAGGTCCAACACCCTACTGATTGGTATGTTCACAATCTAGAAAAAAACTAATCGTACAAGCATACTATCAGAATAAGATGAAGAACTGGAGCATACCATGAACCCAGGCTGTGGGATCCAGTGTCCTCTCATAGAAATCCAGGGAAAATTGATAATGTCAGAACATAAATAAAAAACATATCGGCTGCATAGTCCATATTCTGTAAAAACAATTGCTTGATGCTTAGGCGTTTCAAGTGTTTAACACTTTCTACCTGCAGCAAATTAACATCTGAATAAGGACTTTCACATCGTTACGTCATAAAATTGTTTATCTTACCGACTGGGTGATGGGAAACAGGACTCATGATGGACGTGGAGTGAGACTTGTGACTGTGGACTAAGAGCCTTGTTGGCGTGTCGTACCGTGGCAATATTTATGTGGTCATTTTTATTTTTATTTTTATTTTTATTTTGCATTTTTCATTTTAATTGAGTCTGATAAGTATGTAGAATTAAGTTTCTAGTTTAATAGTTTATTGGACTCATTTAGAGCCCAATATCGCATCTTTTTATTTTTCTGTAATTTTGGTGCAATTTTGCTCTGTTTCTATAGTGTTAGGGGTGTGTTGGTCTTTTGGTCTTTGGGTAGGTGAGATGGGTCTTGGGACTTCTGCCCTCTTCAAATACCCATGCACTCTCCCATTTCGAAGGCATTGAATGCAGATGAAAGAAAATGGGAAACTTGTTGGCCAAGGTGCCTCGTGCAAGGGGTGAGCCCTTGTGGTCTTCTTCCTCCCCTTCTTCCCTCTCTTCATCTGAGCTCCGGTCCCCATCGTCCCTCTCTCTCTCTCTCCCACCTTTTCTATCCCCCCTCCTCTCTGTCCCACATCACAATGACTAAAAGAGAATATATGTTTCTTGGCAAGATATTGTATCAAACTCACAGAACTGCATCTTTTAATGCTATTGGCCTTCAATGAACAAAAGCCATGTACTGTCTAATCCCTACCCTAAAATTGAAGTAAAAGCAGATGATGTTGCCAGAGACTGAAAGTTGAAACAAACAACACAAATCAGATGGCCAAATTGCCAAACAACCCTAAAACTGTCTTTATTGGCTGTGAGGTATCTAAATTGTTTCAAATGGCCAAAATGCCCTTTCTTTTTTTTAAATGTGGATGGTACCACAAAGTATATTGAAAGAAGAAGAATGTACAATTGTAGAGGCAAAGCAACTAAAAAAAACCTCTAAACAAAAGTCCTCACTCCAATCTAACCAACCCAAAAATAAAAACCTCACCGCCCCAGGAACAAAAGGAGAGGAGATTGAGGACTCTCAAAGTGTCCTAATAATTTAGCCCAAGCCAAAACATTACTCTTAATCCCTCGTATCACTGCTTCTTCAGTCCTAGATTCTCTCCTGAAAATTCTGTTGTTTCTTTCAATCCAGATGGCGCAAATAGTGGCATGCAAAATGATCCATCACACCATCCGGTCAGCCTTGCAACAAAAATTCCTGTTCCAGCCCAATACTAACTCCTTCGCACCAGTAAAAGCAGGGGTGACAGTCTGAATACAGTGCCCAATTTCATCCCAAATCATTTTAGAGTATGATCAGGCTGTTAGAAGATGGTCCAAGCTCTCCTCCTCATCCCCACAAAGACAGCATAAAGTTGGAATATCAGGGAAAAACCTGGATAACTTATCACAGGTTGGCAACAATTGCCCCTTCTGATGAATTCAAGTCAGTAAACAAACCTTTAGATGGTACAATTGCTCAGTAGTCTTGATATCTGCTTGATGGAGTTCCATGAAAGTGGCTCATTTGCTGAAATAGGCACACTTCTCATCATCTCCATCTAGCATAATTTGCCATAGCATAATATTCTTAGATGGCATCCAGCCAGTCTTCATAAAATTGACTTTCCTGAGGTTTCTGTCTTGGTATACTTCCTTGACCCCAGCCTCTCTGTACCTGTTTCAGAACTTTCATGGCTATTCCACTCCCATCATCCCTACAAGTAACAGACATAATGTATTATTCTACCATTTAACAGAGACCCACACTTAGAAATCATTTTCAATGTGAAAGAACTTCAATAGAGGGAATCACAGGACACTCAATTTTTCTATGAGAATAGTCGTTGGCTTCTTTAGGCATGATTAAGAAGGAATAGGACATGAAAAGTATGAGGATGTATACCTGTGTAAGATAGTTCGCCAGTCACTCCTAAGGGACTCATCTCCCTCAGCTGCAATTTATTTGTTTCTTTCTTTTGGACAGCAATTGCTTGTGTTCTCAAACCCTGCCTACTCCTATGATGATGGGAAATATTAGAACTCAGTTCATTGTACTGGTAAGCCATGTTCATCATCGCTTCTGAGAGCCTATCAATCTCATGTTTGCTACCACTGTTGCCCAAGCTGTCAATTACTGGCATAAATGTTGCAGGATCAAATATGTATC
>JACBKR010004448.1:0-20145 GCA_014218235.1 Colocasia esculenta | reverse complement strand
TAACTTTCCGCCCGGGCATCGGAATCGCATATATGACCACTTTTCGGAATCGACACTCAGAGGCGCTCGTCGCCATCGATTGCCGAGGCGATCGGACGCCGTCTTCGAGTCGAAAATCAATCGTTTCGGCCACCAAAATTTCGATTCCTGCCGGCGATTCGCGTTTTTTTGCCGCGACGTCTTCTGGATCACACGGCTCCTCTGAGGTCGAAGGTCGCATTTTTTTCAGAATCGGCCCTTCTCGGCGGTCGAAGGTCGCCGTCGACGCGGCCCGGCGCTCCTCCCCGCCATCGCAAACGACGGCGCGCGCGAAAATGGCCGATTTCGCCACCCCTGACGGATTACTCCCATCCTTCTACGGAAGAAATGGGCATAACTTTCGCCCGGGTATCAGAATGGCTCATGTGACCACTCTTCGGAATCGACTCTCCGAGCCGATCGAGAGGACGCCAGTCTCGTGAAATTCCGAGCCCGGCGCCCGAAATGCCACCTCGGGGCGTGTGTAATAGTACACCGATTTTCGCACCACTTCGGTAAAACGTGATATTTCCTCGCCCGGTGATCGGAACAGCACGCGAGGCCCCAATCCGAATCGGCACTCCGACCCGGTCGGCCTGTGCCGGACTCGGAGATTCCGGTCCGGCGCCGGATTCCGCTCCCGGAGGGCGGCAGCGGCTCCGGTGCGCACGGATTCCGACACGCCTTCGGTTAAAACGGCCAAAACTTTCCGCCCGCGGGCATCGGAATCGCATATATGACCACTTTTCGGAATCGGCACTCAGAGGCGCTCGTCGCCGTCGATTGCCGAGGCGATCGGACGCCGTCTTCGAGTCGAAAATCAATCGTTTCGGCCACCAAAATTTCGATTCCTGCCGGCGATTCGCATTTTTTTGCCGCGACGTCTTCTGGATCACACGGCTCCTCTGAGGTCGAAGGTCGCATTTTTTTCAGAATCGGCCCTTCTCGGCGGTCGAAGGTCGCCGTCGACGCGGCCCGGCGGCTCCTCCCCGCATCGCAAACGAGCGCGCGCGAAAATGGCCGATTTCGCCACCCCTGACGGATTACTCCCACTCCCTTCTACGGAAGAAAGGGGCATAACTTTCCGCCCGGGTATCAGAATGGCTCATGTGACCACTCTTCGGAATCGACTCTCCGAGCCGATCGAGAGGGACGCCCAGTGTCGTGAAATTCCGAGCCCGGCGCCCGAAATGCCACCCGGGGCGTGTGTACTAGTACACCGATTTTCGCACCACTTCGGTAAAATGTGGATATTTCCTCGCCCGGTGATCGGAACAGCCCGCGAGGCCCCAATTCGAACGGCACTCCGACCCGGTCGGCCCTGTGCCGGACTCGGAGATTTCCGGTCCGGCGCCCGGATTCCGCTCCCGGCGGGCGGTGCGGCAGCGCTCCCGGTGCGCACGGATTCCGACACGCCTTCGGTTAAAACGGCCATAACTTTCCGCCCGGGCATCGGAATCGCATATATGACCACTTTTTGGAATCGGCACTCAGAGGCGCTCGTCGCCATCGATTGCCGAGGCGATAGGTCGCCGTCTTCGTGTCGAAAATCAATCGTTTCGGCCACCAAAATTTCGATTCCTGCCGGCGATTCGCGTTTTTTTGCCGCGACGTCTTCTGGATCACACGGCTCCTCTGAGGTCGAAGGTCGCATTTTTTTCAGAATCGGCCCTTCTCGGCGGTCGAAGGTCGCCGTCGACGCGGCCCGGCGGCTCCTCCCCGCATCGCAAACGAGCGCGCGCGAAAATGGCCGATTTCGCCACCCCTGACGGATTACTCCCACTCCCTTCTACGGAAGAAATGGGCATAACTTTCCGCCCGGGTATCAGAATGGCTCATGTGACCACTCTTCGGAATCGACTCTCCGAGCCGATCGAGAGGACGCCAGTGTCGTGAAATTCCGAGCCCGGCGCCCGAAATGCCACCTCGGGGCGTGTGTACTAGTACACCGATTTTCGCACCACTTCGGTAAAATGTGGATATTTCCTCGCCCGGTGATCGGAACAGCCCGCGAGGCCCCAATTCCGAATCGGCACTCCGACCCGGTCGGCCCTGTGCCGGACTCGGAGATTTCCGGTCCGGCGCCCGGATTCCGCTCCCGGAGGGCGGCAGCGGCTCCCGGTGCGCACGGATTCCGACACGCCTTCGGTAAAACGGCCATAACTTTCCGCCCGGGCATCGGAATCGCATATATGACCACTTTTCGGAATCGGCACTCAGAGGCGCTCGTCGCTGTCGATTGCCGAGGCGATCGGACGCCGTCTTCGAGTCGAAAATCAATCGTTTCGGCCACCAAAATTTCGATTCCTGCCGGCGATTCGCATTTTTTTGCCGCGACGTCTTCTGGATCACACGGCTCCTCTGAGGTCGAAGGTCGCATTTTTTTCAGAATCGGCCCTTCTCGGCGGTCGAAGGTCGCCATCGACGCGGCCCGGCGGTTCCTCCCCGCGTCGCAAACGAGCGCGCGCGAAAATGGCCGATTTCGCCACCCCTGACGGATTACTCCCACTCCCTTCTACGGAAGAAATGGGCATAACTTTCCGCCCGGATATCAGAATGGCTCATGTGACCACTCTTCGGAATCGACTCTCCGAGCCGGTCGAGAGGACGCCAGTCTCGTGAAATTCCGAGCCCGGCGCCCGAAATGCCACCTCGGGGCGTGTGTAATAGTACACCGATTTTCGCACCACTTCGGTAAAACGTGGATATTTCCTCGCCCGGTGATCGGAACAGCCCGCGAGGCCCCAATTCCGAATCGGCACTCCGACCCGGTCGGCCCTGTGCCGGACTCGGAGATTTCCGGTCCGGCGCCCGGATTCCGCTCCCGGAGGGCGGCAGCGGCTCCCGGTGCGCACGGATTCCGACACGCCTTCGGTAAAACGGCCATAACTTTCCGCCCGGGCATCGAATCGCTTATATGACACTTTCGGAATCGGCACTCAGAGGCGCTCGTCGTCGTCGATTGCCGAGGCGATCGGACGCCGTATTCGAGTCAAAAATCAATCGTTTCGGCCACCAAAATTTCGATTCCTGCCGGCGATTCGCATTTTTTTGCCGCGACGTCTTCTGGATCACACGGCTCCTCTGAGGTCGAAGGTCGCATTTTTTCAGAATCGGCCCTTCTCGGCGGTCGAATGTGACCACAATTCGGAATCGGCACTCCGAGACGGTCGACAAGGCGCTGGTTTCGCGGAATTCTGTTCAGGGCCAAAATCCCCCCCGGAGCGTTGTACTAGTACACACGCTATCGTACCCTCCGGTCGGACGCGTATATTTATTCGCCCAGGGTCGGAACCGCCCGCGAGGCCCCAATTCCGAATCGGTGCTTCTCACCCGGTCGGTAAATGGTCGCATTCAGAGATTTCCGGTCCGGCACCCAAATTCCTCTCCGGGAGCGCGGTCGTAGGCTGCCGATGCGATCGCATACGGACACCGCTTCGCTCAAACAGGCATAACTTTTCGCTCGGTTATCGGAATCTCTTATAAGACCCCAATTCGGAATCAGCACTCAGAGGCGCTCGACTCGGCGCCACGCCCTATTGCCAGCCATAAGACGTCGTTTTGTGGTCAAAACGCCTTCGTTTTGCACTCCGAAACTGCGATTCTAGACGACGATCTCCCCTATTCCAAGGTATTTTGGCAGTACGACTCCCTCGATTATGCGAATCGCTGGCAGAGCCCATACGCGGAGCCGCCCAGTCACAGCGATCGGAAGTCGTGTTCAACTCGACGCGAGATCTCCTCCACAGGTCGTGGATATGGGTGCCCGAACATCGCCGATATAGTCACCCCCTCCGTTTATTCCCACCCTTTCAGCGAAAGAATGGGCATAACTTTCGCACGGGCATCCGAATCGCTTATGTGACCACAATTCAGAATCGGCACTCCGAGACGGTCGACAAGGCATTGGTTTTGCGGAATTCCGTTCCAGGCCAAAATTCCCCCCGGAGCGTGTGTACTAGTACACCGCTGCCGTACCCTCCGACGGACGCGTATATTATCGCCCGGGGGTCGGAACCGCCCGCGAGGCCCCAATTCAGAATCGGCGCTTCGACCCGGTCGGTAAATGGTCGCATTCAGAGATTTCCGGTCCGGCGCCCAAATTCCTCTCTGGGAGCACGGTCGCAGGCTGCCGATGCGATCGCATAAGGACACCGCTTCGCTAAAACAGGCATAACTTTTCGCTCGGTTATCGGAATCGCTTATAAGACCCCAAATCGGAATCGGCACTCAGAGTCGCTCGACGTTCTCTATTGCCTCAGGCCATAAGACGTCGTTTCGGGGTCGAAAATCCTTCGTTTCGCACTCCGAAACTTGATTCTAGCCGACGATCTCCCTATTCCAAGGTTTTTTTAGCAGTAGCAACTCCTCGATTACGCGAATCGCTGGCGGAGCCTACACGCGGAGCCGCCCACTCACAGCGATCAGAAGTCGTGTTCAACTCGACGCGAGATCTCCTCCCCAGGTCGTGGATATGGGTGCCCGAACATCGCCGATATAGTCACCCCCTCCGGTTTATTCCACCCCTTCAGCGAAAGAATTGGGCATAACTTTCCGCACGGGCATCGGAATCGCTTATGTGACCACAATTCGGAATCGGCACTCTGAGACGATCGACAAGGCCTGGTTTCACGGAATTCCGTTCCGGGGCCAAAATTCCCCCCAGAGCGTGTGTACTAGTACACCGACTGCCGTACCCTCCTCGTCGGACGCGTATATTTATTCGCCCGGGGGTCGGAACCGCCCGCGAGGCCCCAATTCAGAATCGCGCTTCGACCCGGTCGGTAAATGGTCGCATTCGGAGATTTCCGGTCCGGCACCCAAATTCCTCTGCGGGAGCGCGGTCGCAGGCTGCCGATGCGATCGCATACGGACACCGCTTCGCTCAAACAGGCATAACTTTTCGCTCGGTTATCGGAATTGCTTATAAGACCCAATTCGGAATCGCCACTCAGAGCCTCGACGACCCATTATTGCCTCAGGCCATAAGACGTCGTTTCGGGGTCGAAAATCCTTCGTTTTGCACTCCGAAACTGCGATTCTGGCCGACGATCTCCCCTATTCCAAGGTTTTTTGGCCGTAGCGACTCCCTCGATTATGCGAATCGCTGGCGGAGCCCACACGCGGAGCCGCCCAGTCACAGCGATCGAAGTCGTGTTCAACTTGACGCGAGATCTCCTCCCCAGGTCGTGGATATGGGTGCCCGAACATCGCCGATATAGTACCCGTCCGGTTTATTCCCACCCCTCAGCGAAAGAATGGGCATAACTTCCGCACGGGCATCGGAATCGCTTATGTGACCACAATTCGGAATCGGCACTCCGAGACGGTCGACAAGCGCTGGTTTTCACGGAATTCCATTCCAGGGCCAAAATCCCCCCCGGAGCGTGTGTACTAGTACACCGACTGCCGTACCCTACGGTCGATGCGTATTTATTCGCCCGGGGTCGGAACCGCCCCCGAGGCCCCAATTCAGAATTGGCGCTTCGACCCGGTCGGTAAATGGTCGCATTCAGAGATTTCCGGTCTGGCGCCCAATTCCTCTCTGGGAGCGCGGTCGCAGGCTGCCGATGCGATCGCATACGGACACCGCTTCGCTCAAACAGGCATAACTTTTCGCTCGATTATCGGAATCGCTTATAACCCCAATCGGAATCGGCACTCAGAGTCGCTCGACGTCCCTTATTGCCATAGGCCATAAGACATCGTTTCGGGGTGAAAATCCTTCGTTTTGCACTCCAAATGCGATTCTAGCCGACGATCTCCCCTATTCCAAGGTTTTTTGGCAGTAGCGACTCCCTCGATTACGCGAATCGCTGGCGGATCCTACACGCGGAGCCGCCCACTCACAGCGATCGGAAGTCGTGTTCAACTCGACGCGAGATCTCCTCCCCAGGTCGTGGATATGGGTGCCCGAACATCGCCGATATAGTCACCCCCTCCAGTTTATTCTCACCCCTTCAGCGAAAGAATTGGGCATAACTTTCCGCACGGGCATCGGAATCGCTTATGTGACCACAATTCGGAATCGGCACTCCGAGACGGTCGACAAGGCGCTGGTTTCGCGGAATTCCGTTCCAGGGCCAAAATTCCCCCCGGAGCGTGTGTACTAGTACACCGACTGCCGTACCCTCCGGTCGGACGCGTATATTTATTCGCCCAGGGTCGGAACCGCCTGCGAGGCCCCAATTCAGAATCGGCACTTCGACCCGGTCGGTAAATGGTCGCATTCGGAGATTTCCGGTCCGGCGCCCAAATTCCTCTCCGGGAGCGCGGTCGCAGGCTGCCGATGCGATCGCATACGGACACCGCTTCGCTCAAACAGGCATAACTTTTCGCTCGGTTATCGGAATCGCTTATAAGACCCCAATTCGAATCGGCACTCAGAGGCGCTCGACGCCGCCTTATTGCCTCAGGCCATAAGACGTCATTTCGGGGTCGAAAATCCTTCGTTTCGCACTCCGAAACTGCGATTCTAGCCGACGATCTCCACTATCCAAGGTTTTTTGGCAGTAGCGACTCCCTCGATTACGCGAATCGCTGGCGGAGCCGACAGGCGGAGCCGTCCAGTCACAGCGATCGGAAGTCGTGTTCAACTCGACGCGAGATCTCCTCCCCAGGTCGTGGATATGGGTGCCCGAACATCGCCGATATAGTCACCCCTCCGGTTTATTCCCACCCCTTCAGCGAAAGAATTGGGCATAACTTTCCGCACGGGCATCGAAATGCTTATGTGACCACAATTCAGAATCGGCACTCCGAGACGGTCGACGAGGCGCTGGTTTCTCGGAATTCCGTTCCGGGCCAAAATCCCCCCCGGAGCGTGTGTACTAGTACACCGACTGCCGTACCCTCCGTCGGACGCGTATATTTATTCGCCCAGGGTCGGAACCGCCCGCGAGGCCCCAATTCAGAATCGGCACTTCGACCCGGTCGGTAAATGGTCGCATTCGGAGATTTCCGTCCGTCCGCCCCAATTCCTCTCCGGGAGCGCGGTCGCGGGCTGCCGATGCGATCGCATACGGACACCGCTTCGCTCAAACAGGCATAACTTTTCGGTTATCGGAATCGCTTATAAGACCCCATTCGGAATCGCACTCAGAGGCGCTCGACGCCCCATTATTGCCTCAGGCCATAAGACGTCGTTTCGGGTCGAAAATCCTTCGTTTCGCACTCCGAAATGCGATTCTAGCCGACGATCCCCCTATTCCAAGGTTTTTTGGCAGTAGCGACTCCCTCGATTACGCGAATCGCTGGCGGAGCCCACACGCATGCCGCCCAGTCACAGATCGGAAGTCGTGTTCAACTCGACGCGAGATCTCCTCCCCAGGTCGTGGATATGGGTGCCCGAACATCGCCTATATAGTCACCCCTCCGGTTTATTCCCACCCCTTCAGCGAAAGAATTGGGCATAACTTTCCGCACGGGCATCGGAATCGCTTATGTGACCACAATTCGGAATCGGCACTCCGAGACGGTCGACAAGGCGTGGTTTTCGCGGAATTCCGTTCCGGGGCCAAAATTCCCCCCGGAGCGTGTGTACTAGTACACCGACTGCCGTACCCTCCGTCGGACGCGTATATTTATTCGCCCGGGGTCTGAACCGCCCGCGAGGCCCCAATTCAGAATCGGCACTTCGACCCAGTCGTAAATGGTCGCATTCGGAGATTTCCGTTCCGGCGCCCAAATTCCTCTCCGGGAGCGCGGTCGCAGGCTGCCGATGCGATCGCATACGGACACCGCTTCGCTCAAACAAGCATAACTTTTCGCTCGGTTCGGAATCGCTTATAAGACCCCAATTCGGAATCGGCACTCAGAGGCGCTCGACGACCATTATTGCCTCAGCATAAGACGTCATTTCGGGGTCGAAAATCCTTCGTTTCGCACTCCGAACTGCAATTCTAGCCGACGATCTCCCCTATTCCAAGGTTTTTTGCAGTAGCGACTCCCTCGATAACGCGAATCGCTGGCGGAGCCACACGCGGAGCGCCCACTCACAGCGATCGAAGTCGTGTTCAACTCGACGCGAGATCTCTCCCCAGGTCGTGGATATGGGTGCCCGAACATCGCCGATATAGTCACCCCTCCGGTTTATTCCCACCCCTTCAGCGAAAGAATTGGGCATAACTTTCCGCACGGGCATCGAATCGCTTATGTGACCACAATTCGGAATCGGCACTCCGAGACGGTCGACAAGGGGCTGGTTTCGCGGAATTCCGTTCCGGGGCCAAAATTCCCCCGGAGCGTGTGTACTAGTACACCGACTGCCGTACCCTCCGGTCGGACGCGATATTTATTCGCCCAGGGTCGGAACCGCCCGCGAGGCCCCAATTCAGAATCGGCACTTCGACCCGGTCGGTAAATGGTCGCATTCGGAGATTTCCGGTCCGGCGCCCAAATTCCTCTCCGGGAGCGCGGTCGCAGGCTGCGATGCGATCGCATACGGACACCGCTTCGCTCAAACCGGCATAACTTTTCGCTCGGTTATCGGAATCGCTTATAAGACCCCAATTCAGAATCGGCACTCAGAGGCGCTCGACGCCCCTTATTGCCTCAGGCCATAAGACGTCGTTTCGGGGTCGAAAATCCTTCGTTTCGCACTTCGAAATTGCGATTCTAGCCGACGATCTCCCCTATTCAAGGTTTTTTGGCAGTAGCGACTCCCTCATTACGCGAATCGCTGGCGGAGCCCACACGCGGAGCCGCCCAGTCACAGCGATCGGAAGTCGTGTTCAACTCGACGCGAGATCTCCTCCCCAGTCGTGGATATGGGTGCCCGAACATCGCCGATATAGTCACCCCCTCCGGTTTTTTCCCACCCTTTTAGCGAAAGAATTGGCATAACTTTCCGCACGGGCATCGGAATCGCTTATGTGACCACAATTCGGAATCGGCACTCCGAGACGGTCGACAAGGCGCTGGTTTTGCGGAATTCCGTTCCAGGGCCAAAATTCCCCCGGAGCGTGTGTACTAGTACACCGACTACCGTACCCTCCGGTCGGACGCGTATATTTATTCGCCCGGGGTCGGAACCGCCCGCGAGGCCCCAATTCAGAATCGGCACTTCGACCCGGTCGGTAAATGGTCGCATTCGGAGATTTCCGGTCCGGCGCCCAATTCCTCTCCGGAGCGCGGTCGCAGGCTGCCGATGCGATCGCATACGGACACCGCTTCGCTCAAACAGGCATAACTTTTCGCTCGGTTATCGGAATCGCTTATAAGACCCCAATTCGGAATCGGCACTCAGAGGCGCTCGACGCCGCCTTTTTGCCTCAGGCCATAAGACGTCGTTTCGGGGTCGAAAATCCTTCGTTTCGCACTCCGAAATTGCGATTCTAGCCGACGATCTCCCCTATTCCAAGGTTTTTTGGCAGTAGCGACTCCCTCGATTACGCGAATCGCTGGCGGAGCCCACACGCGGAGCCGCCCAGTCACAGCGATCGGAAGTCGTGTTCAACTCGACGCGAGATCTCCTCCCCAGGTCGTGGATATGGGTGCCCGAACATCGCCGATATAGTCACCCCCTCCGGTTTTTTCCCACCCTTTCAGCGAAAGAATTGGGCAT
This sequence comes from Colocasia esculenta, assembly GCA_014218235.1. Taxonomy (NCBI): domain Eukaryota; kingdom Viridiplantae; phylum Streptophyta; class Magnoliopsida; order Alismatales; family Araceae; genus Colocasia; species Colocasia esculenta. Next base: position 10,562 of record JACBKR010004448.1, on the reverse strand, counting down.
AACTTTCCGCACGGGCATCGGAATCGCTTATGTGACCACAATTCGGAATCGGCACTCCGAGACGGTCGACAAGGCGCTGGTTTCGCGGAATTCCGTTCCGGGCCAAAATCCCCGGGAGCGTGTGTACTAGTACACCGACTGCCGTACCCTTCGGTCGGACGGTATATTTATTCGCCCGGGGTCGGAACCGCCCGCGAGGCCCCAATTCAGAATCGGCACTTCGACCCGGTCGGTAAATGGTCGCATTCGGAGATTTCCGGTCCGGCGCCCAAATTCCTCTCCGGGAGCGCGGTCGCAGGCTGCCGATGCGATCGCATACGGACACCGCATCGCTCAAACGGCATAACTTTTCGCTCGTTATATCGAATCGCTTATAAGACCCAATTCGGAATCGGCACTCAGAGGCGCTCGACGCCCCTTTTTGCCTCAGGCCATAAGACGTCGTTTCGGGGTCGAAAATCCTTCGTTTCGCACTCCGAAATTTCGATTCTAGCCGACGATCTCCCCTATTCCAAGGTTTTTTGGCAGTAGCGACTCCCTCGATTACGCGAATCGCTGGCGGAGCCCACACGCGGAGCCGCCCAGTCACAGCGATCGGAAGTCGTGTTCAACTCGACGCGAGATCTCCTCCCCAGGTCGTGGATATGGGTGCCCGAACATCGCCGATATAGTCACCCCCTCCGTTTATTCCCACCCCTTCAGCGAAAGAATTGGCATAACTTTCCGCACGGGCATCGGAATCGCTTATGTGACCACAATTCGGAATCGGCACTCCGAGACGGTCGACAAGGCGCTGGTTTCGCGGAATTCCGTTCCGGGCCAAAATCCCCCCCGGAGCGTGTACTAGTACACCGACTGCCGTACCCTCCGGTCGGACGCGTATATTTATTCGCCCGGGGTCGGAACCGCCTGCGAGGCCCCAATTCAGAATCGACGCTTCGACCCGGTCGGTAAATGGTCACATTCAGAGATTTCCGGTCTGGCGCCCAAATTCATCTCCGGGAGCGCGGTCGCAGGCTGCAGATGCGATCGTATACGGACACCGCTTCGCTCAAACAGGCATAACTTTTCGCTCGGTTATCGGAATCTCTTATAAGACTCCAATTCAGAATCGGCACTCAGAGGCGCGACGCCTTATTGCCTCAGGCCATAAGACGTCGTTTCGGGTCGAAAATCCTTCGTTTCGCACTCCGAAATTGCGATTCTAGCCGACGATCTCCCCTATTCCAAGGTTTTTTGGCAGTAGCGACTCCCTCGATTACGCGAATCGCTGGCGGAGCCCACGCGGAGCCGCCCAGTCACAGCGATCGGAAGTCGTGTTCAACTCGACACGAGATCTCCTCCCCAGTCGTGGATATGGGTGCCCGAACATCGCCGATATAGTCACCCCCTCCGGTTTATTCCCACCCCTTCAGCGAAAGAATTGGGCATAACATTCCGCACGGGCATCGGAATCGCTTATGTGACCACAATTCGGATCGGCACTCCGAGACGATCGACAAGGCGCTGGTTTCGCGGAATTCTGTTCCGAGCCAAAATTCTCCCCGACTAGACCGTACCCTCCGGTCGGAAGCGTATATTTATTCGCCCGGGGGTCGGAAACGCCGCGAGGCCCCAATTCAGAATCGGCGCTTCGACCCGGTCGTTAATGGTCGCATTCGGAGATTTCCGGTCCGGCGCCCAAATTCCTCTCCGGGAGCGCGGTCGCAGGCTGCCGATGCGATCGCATACGGACACCGCTTCGCTCAAACAGGCATAACTTTTCGCTCGGTTATCGGAATCTTATAAGTCCCCAATTTAGAATCAGCACTCAGAGGCGCTCGACGCCGCATTATTGCCTCAGGCCATATGACGTCGTTTCATGGTCGAAAATCCTTCGTTTCGCACTCCGAAACTACGATTCTAGCCGACGATCTCCCCTATTCCAAGGTTTTTTGGCAGTAGCGACTCCCTCGATTATGCGAATCGTTGGCGGAGCCCACACGCGGAGCCGCCCAGTCACTCTGAAAGTGCGATTCTAGCCGACCGACTCGTCAATTCCAAGGTTTTCTAGCCGTAGCGTCTCCCTCGATTACGCAAATCGATGGCGGGCCCGACACACGGAGACAGGATGTCGTATTCACAATCGGCGCGAGATCTCCTCCCCAGGTCGCAGATATGGTGTGCTGAACATCACCGATATAGGTCACCACCCCCCCGTTTATTCTCACCCCTTTAGCGAGAGAATGGCATAGCTTTCCGCCCAAGCATCGGAATCGTGATGTGACCACAATTCAGAATCGACACTCTGAGACGGTCGACAGGGCGAGTGGTTTCGCAGAATTCCATTCCGGGCCGAAATTCACCGCAGAGCGTGTGTACTAGTACCTCGATTATCGTACCGTTGGGTAGGACGCGGATATTTGTTCGACCGGGGATCGGAACCGCCGTGAGGCCCCAAATCAGAATCGGCACTTCCACCCGGGCGATAAAAGGCCGCATTCAGAGATTCTCAGTCTGGTGCCCAAATTCCCTCTGCCGGAGCGTGGTCCCGGGCTGCCGATGAGATCGCATACGGACACCCCTTCGCTCAAACGGCCATAACTTTCAGCTCGGTTATCGGAATCGCTTGTAGGACCCCAATTCGGAATCGGCACTCAGAGGTGCCAGTCGCCCCCTTATCGCTTCGGGCGATAAGATGTCATTTCGGGGTCCAAAAAACATCGTTTCGCACTCCGAAAGTGCGATTCTAGCCGACCGAATAAGGATAAAGTTGGAATAAGGATAAAGTCGGAATAAGGATAAAGTGGAATAAGGATAAAGTTGGAATAAGGATAAAGTTGGAATAAGGATAAAATTAGAATAAGGATAAAGTTGGAATAAGGATAATTGGAATAGGATAAAGTTAGAATAGGATAAAGTTTGAATAAGAATAAATTGGAATAAAGATAAAATAGAATAATGATAAAGTTGAATAAGGATAAAATTGGAACAAAGATAAAGTTGGAATAAGGAATAAGAATAAAGATGGAATAAGAAATAAGAAAAGTTGGATAAGGATAAAGTTGGAAAAAAGATAAAATTAGAATAAGGATAAAAATTGGAATAAGGATAAAGTCGGAATAAGGATTAAATTGGAATAAGGATAAAATTAGAATAATGATAAAGTTAGATAAGGGTAAGATAAATAAAGATAAAGTTGGAATAAGGATAAAGTTGGAATAGGAATATGAATAAAGTTGGAATAGGAATAGGGATAAAGTTGGAATAAAGAATAAGGATAAAGTTGGATAAGGATAAAATTGGAATAAGGATAAGTTGGAATAAGGATAAAATTGGAATAAGATAAAGTTGGAATAAGGAATAAGGATAAAGTGGGAAAAAGGATAAAATTAGAATAAGGATTAAGAGAAAATAAAGATAAGTTGGAATAAGAATAAAAATTGGATAAGGATAAATTGGAATAAGAACATAAAGTTAGAATAGGATAAAATTAGAATAAAGGTAAAGTTGGAATACAGAAAGAATAAAGATGGAATAAGAAATAAGGATAAAGTTGGATTAAGGATAAAGTTGGAAAAAATATAAAATGAATAAGGATAAAAATTGGAATAAGGATAAAGTCGGAATAAAGATTAAATTAGAATAATGATAAAATTAGAATAAGGATAAAGTTAGAATAAGGGTTAAGATAAAATAAAGATAAAGTTGGAATAAGGATAAAATTGGAATAGGGAATACGAATAACTTGGAATAGAATAAGTTTAAAGATGGAATAAAGAATAAGGATAAAGTTGGATTAAGGATAAACTTAGAATAGGATAAAATTAGAATAAGGATAAAGTTGGAATAAGGAATAAGGATAAAGTTGGAATAAGGTAAAGTTGGAATAAGGATTAAGAGAAAATAAAGATAAAACTTGGAATAAGGATAAGAATAAAGTTGGAATAAGGATAAAGTGGAATGAGGATAAAGTTGGAATAAGAATAAAAAATTGGAATAAGGATAAAGTTAGAATAAGGATAAAATTGGAATAAAGATAAAGTTGGAATAAAAGATAAAAATTGGAATAAGGATAAAGTTGGAATAAGAATAAAATTAGAATAAGGATAAAGTTGGAATAATGATAAAATTAGAATAAGGATAAAGTTAGATAAGGATAAAGTTGGAATAAGGATAAAGTTGGAATAAGAATAAAATTGGAATAAGGAAAAATTGGAATAAGGATAAAGTTAGAATAAGGATAAAAGGGAATAAAGATAAAGTGGAATAAGGAATAGAATAAGATGGAATAAGAAATAAGGATAAAGTTGGAAAAAGGTAAAAGAGATAAGTATAAAAATTGGAATAAGGATAAAGTCGGAATAAGGATAAATTGGAATAAGGATAAAATTAGAATAATGATAAAGTTAGAATAGGGTTAAGATAAATAAAGATAAAGTTGTAATAAGGATAAAGTTGGAATAGGGAATATGAAAAGTTGGAATAAGAATAAGGATAAAGTTGGAATAAAGAATAAGGATAAAGTAGGAATAAGGATAAAATTAGAATAAGGATAAAGTTGGAATAAGGATTAAGAGAAATAAAGATAAAGTTAGAATAAAGATAAAGTTGGAATAAGGAATAAGAAAAAGTTGGAATAAGGATAAAGTTGGAATAGGATAAAGTTGGCATAGAATAAAATTGGAATAAGGACTAAAATGGAATAAGAATAAAGTTAGAATACGGATAAAATTAAATAAAGATAAGTGGAATACAGAATAAGAATAAAGATGGAATAAGAAATAAGGATAAAGTTGGAATAAGGATAAAGTCCGAATAAGATTAATTAGAATAAGGATAAAGTTAGAATAGGGTTAAGATAAAATAAAGATAAAGTTGGAATAAGGATAAAGTTGGAATAGGGAATACGAATAAACTTGGAATAAGGACTAAGTATAAAGTTGGAATAAAGAATAAGGATTAAAGTTGGATTAAGGATATAAAATTGGAATAAGGATAAAAATTAGAATAAAGATAAAGTTGGAATAAGGAATAAGGATAAAGTTGGAATAAGGGTAAAAATTAGAATAAAGATAAAGTTGGAATAAGGAAAAGGATAAAGTTGGAATAAGGATAAAATTAGAATAAAGATGAAGTGGAATAAGGATTAAGAGAAATAAAGACAACTTGGAATAGGAATAAGAATAAAGTTCGAATAAGGATAAAGTTGGAATAAGGATAAAGTTGGAATAAGAATAAATTGGAATAAGGATAAAATTGATAAGGATAAAGTTAGAATAAGGATAAAATTGGAATAAGATAAAGTTGGACTAAGGAATAAGAAATAAGGATAAAGTGGAAAAAAACGTAAATTAGAATAAGTATAAAAATTGGAATAAGGATAAAGTCGGAATATGGATTAAATTGGAATAAGGATAAAATTAGAATAAGGATAAAGTTAGAATAAGGAGAAAGTTGGAATAAGGGTTAAGATAAAATAATGATAAAGTTGGAATAGGATAAAAATTGAAATGAGGATAAGTTGGAATAACCATAAAATTAGAATATGGATAAAGTTAGAAAGAGATAAAATAGAATAAGGATAAAGTGGAATAGGATAAAAATTAGAATAAGGAATAAAGTTGAATAAGGAAGAGGATAAAGTTGGAATAAGGATAAAGGGGAATAAGGATAAAATTAGAATAAGATAAAGTTTGGAATAAAGATAAGAGAAAATAAAGATAAACTTGGAATAAGGAATAACAATAAAGTTGAATAAGGATAAAGTTGGAATAAGGATAAAGTTGGAACTAAGATAAAATTGGAATAAGGATAAATTGGAATAAGGATAAAGTTAGAATAAGAATAAATTGGAATAAAGATAAAGTGGAAGAAGGAATAGAATAAAGATGGAATAAGAAATAAGGATAAAGTTGGATAAGGATAAGTTGGAAAAAGGTAAAATTAGAATAAGTATAAAAATTGGAATAAGGATAAAGTCGGGAAAGGATTAAATTGGAATAAGGATAAAGTTGGAATAAGGATAAAGTTGGCAAATAAGGATAAAATTAGAACAAGGATAAAGGTGGAATAAGGATAAGAGAAATAAGATAACGTTGGAATAAGGATAAAGTTGAATAAGGAATAAGAATAAAGTTGGAATAAAGATAAAGTTGGAATAAGGATAAAGTTTGAATAAGAATAAAATTAGAAAAGGATAAAATGGAATAAGAATAAAGTTAGAATAAGGATAAAATAGATAAGATAAAGTTGGAATACAAAATAAGAAATAAGGATAAAGTTGGATTAAAGATAAAGTTGGAAAAAAAGATAAAATTAGAATAAGGATAAAATTGGAATAAGGGTAAAGTCGGAATAAAAATTAAATTGGAATAAGGATAAAATTAGAATAAAGATAAAGTTAGAATAAAGGTTAAGATAAAATAAGATAAAGTTGGAATAGGGAATACGAATGAACTTGGAATAAGGATAAGTTTAAAGTTGGAATAAAGAATAAGGATAAAGTTGGATTAATGATAAATTAGAATAAGGATAAAAATTAGAAAAGGATTAAGTTAGAATAAGGAATAAGAATAAAATTGGAATAAGGATAAAATTAGAATAAAGATAAAGTTGGAATAAGGATTAAGAGAAAATAAGATAAACTTGGAATATGGAATAAGATAAAGTTGGAATAAGGATAAAGTGGAATAAGAATAAAAATTAGAATAAGGATAAAATTGGAATAAGGATATAAAGTTAGAATAAGATAAAATGGAATAAAGATAAAGTTGGAATAAGGAATAAGATAAAGATGGAATAAGAAATAAGGATAAGTTGGATTAAGGATAATTTGGAAAAAGGTATTAAAATTAGAATAAGTATAAAAATTGGAATAAAGATAAAGTCGGAATAAGGATTAAATTGGAATAAGGATAAAATTAGAATAAGGAAAAGTTGGAATAAGAAGAAAGTTGAAATAAGGGTAAGATAAAATAAAGATAAGTTGGAATAAGGAAAAAATTGAAATGAGGATAAAGTTGGAATAAGGAATAAGAATAAGTTGAAAATAAGGATTAAAATTGGAATAAGGATAAAGTTAGAATAAGGATAAAATTGGAATAAAGATAAAGTTAGACTAAGGAATAAGAATAAAGATGGAATAAGAATAAGGATAAAGTTGGATTAAGGATAAGTGGGGAAAAGGTAAAATTAGAATAAGTATAAAAATTAGAATAAAGATAAAGTCGGATAAGAATTAAATTGGAATAAGGATAAAATTAGAATAAGGATAAAGTTAGAATAAGGAGAAAGTTGGATAAGGGTTGAAGATAAAATAAAGATAAAGTTGGAATAAGGATAAAATTGGAGTATGATTAAAGATAAAGTTGGAAAAGGATAAAGTTGGAATAGAGATAAGAATAAAGTTAGAAAATAAGGAATAAGGATAAGTTGGAATAAGAATAAAGTTGGAAATAAAGAAATAAGATAAATTTGGATTAAGGATAAAGTTGGGAAAAAGTAAAATTAGAATAAGTATAAAAATGGAATAAGGATAAAGTCAGAATAAAGATTAAATTGGAATAGATAAAATTAGAATAAAGATAAAGTTAAATAAGGGTTAGATAAAATAAAGATAAAGTTAGAATAAGGATAAAGTTGAGATGGGAATACGAATAAACTTGGAATAGGAATAGTTTAAGTTCGAATAAAGAATAAGGATAAAGTTGGATTAAGGATAAAAATAAATAAAGATAAAGTTGGAATAAGGAATAAGGATAAAGTTGGAATAAGGATAAAATGGAAAAGGACAAAATTAGAATAAAGATAAAGTTGGAATAAGATTAACAGAAAATAAAGATAAACTTAGAATAAGGAATAAAATAAAGTTGGAATAAGGATAAAATTGGAATAATGATAAAGTTAGAATAAGGATAAAATTGGAATAAAGATAAAGTGGACTAAGGAATAAGAATAAAGATGGAATAAGAAATAAGGATAAAGTTGGATTAAGGATAAATTGGAAAAGGTAAAATTAGAATAAGTATAAAATTGGAAAAAGATAAAATCGGAATAAGGATTAAATTGGAATAAGATAAAATTAGAATAAAGATAAAGTTGGAATAAGGAGAAAGTTAGATAAGGGTTAAGATAAAATAAAGATATAAAGTTGGAATAAGGATAAAATTGAAATGAGGATAAAGTTGGATTAACGATAAAAATTAGAATATGGATAAAGTTAGAATAGAGATAAAATTAGAATAAGGATAAAATTGGAATAAGATAAAATTAGAATAAAGTTAAAATTAGAATAAGGAATAAGGATAAAGTTGGAATAAGGATAAAGTTAGAATAAGGATTGAATAAGGAATAAAGATAAAGTTGGAATAAGGATTAAGAGAAAATAAAGATAAATTTGGAATAAGAAATAAGAATAAAGTTGGAATAAAGATAAAGTTGGAATAAGAATAAAATTGAAATAAAGATAAAATTAGAATAAGGATAAAATAGAATAAGGAATAAGAATAAAGATGGAATAAGAATAAGGATAAAGTTGGATTAAGGATAAAGTTGGGAAAAAGGTAAAATTAGAATAAGTATAAAAATTGGAATAAAGATAAAGTCGGAATAAGGATTAAATTGGAATAAAGATAAAATTAGAATAAAGATAACGTTGTAATAAGGAGAAATTGAATAAGGGTTAAGATAAAATAAAGATAAAGTTGGAATAAGGATAAAATTGAAATGAGGATAAAGTTGGATTAAGAAATAAGGGAAAGTTGGAAAAATGATAAAGTTAGAATAAGGATAAAAATTAGAATAGGATAAAGTTGGAATAAAGATAAAATTGAAATAAGGATAAAGTTGGAATAAGAATAAAATTAGAATAAGGATAAAGTTAGAATAAGGATAAAATTGGAATAAAGATAAAGTAGGAATAAAAGAATAAGAATAAGATGGAATAAGAAGTAGTATAAAGTTGGAATAAGGATAAAGTTGGAAAAATTATAAAGTGGGAATAAGAATAAAAATAGAATAAGATTAAAATTAGAATAACGATACAAATTAGAATAAGGATAAAGTTGGAATAAGGATAAATTAGAATAAGTAAAAGTTGAAATAAGGATAATAAAATAAGGATAAAGTTGGAATAAGGAATAGGAATAAAAGTTGAATAAGAATAAAAGTAGAATAAAGATAAAGTTGAAATAAGAAAAATTGGACTAAGGATAAAGTTAGAATACGGATAAAATTTGAATAAAGATAAAGTTGGAATAAGGAATAAGAATAAGATGGAATAAGAAATAAGGATAAAGTTGGATTAAGGATAAAGTTGGAAAAAAGATAAAATTAGAATAGGGATAAAATTAGAATAAGGATAAAATCAGAATAAGGATTAAATTGGAATAAGGATAAAATTAGAATAGGATAAAGTTGGAATAAGGGTTAAGATAAATAAAGTAGGTTGGAAAAGAGAATAAAAATAAAGATAAAGTTAAAATTAGAATAAGGATAAAATTTATCTAAAAGATAAAATTAGAAAGGATAAAATTGAAATAAGGATAAGTTGGAATAAAGAATAGGTAAAATTGGAATGAAGATAAAGTTGGAATAAAGATAAAATTAGAATAAAGATAAGTTGGAATATGGATAAAGATAAAATAAAGATAAAATTGGAATAAGGATAAGTTGGAATACGAACTAAGAATAAGTTGAATAAGGAATAAGGATAAAGATTGGAATAAGGATAAAAGTTGGAGTAGGATAAAATTAGAATAAGGATAAAGTTAGAATAGGGTTAAAAGAAAATAAGATAAAGTTGGAATAAAGATAAAGTTGGAATAGGAAATAAGAATAAAGTTGGAATAAAGATAAAAGTTGTATTAAGAATAAAATTGGAATAAAGATAAAGTTGGAATAGGAAATAAGAATAAAGTTGGAATAAAGATAAAATTGTATTAAGAAAAATTGGAATAAAGATAAAATTTGAATAAAGATAAAAATTGAAAAAAAAAATACTAGAATAAGGATAAAATTGGAATAAGGATAAAATTGGAATAAAGATAAAAATTGGAATAAAGATAATTAGAATAAGGATAAAATTAGAATAAAGATAAAGTTGGAATAAGAAATAAGAATAAAATGGAATAAGAAATAAGGATAAAATTAGAATAATGATAAAGTTGGAATAAAAGATAAATTGAAATAAGGATAAAATTGGAATAAAGATAAAAAATTGGAATAAAGATAATATTAGAATAAGGATAAATTAGAATAAAGATAAAGTTGGAATAAGAATAAGATAAAAATAGAATAAGAAATAAGGATAAATTAGAATAATGAAAAATTGAAATAAGAAAATTGGAATAAAGATAAAAATTGGAATAAGGAAAAAAATTGAACAATGATAAACTTTATCCTTATTCTAATTTTATCCTTATTCCAACTTTATCATTATTCTAATTTTTATCGTTATTCTAATTTTAATCTTATTCTAATTTTATTCTTATTCCAACTTTATAATTTTCCAACTTTATCCTTATTCTAACTTTATACTTACTTCTTATTCCATCTTTATTCTTATTCTTTATTCCTATTTA
>JACBKR010004447.1:0-23797 GCA_014218235.1 Colocasia esculenta | reverse complement strand
AGGGAGTTTTGATTTTCGACGCCTGAAAATTTTTGTAATAGAAATTAAGTGCTTGCCGTAATCATCTATTATTAAAAACCTGAAAAATCTCTGCCGTTTCATGAAATATCCTTGCTGTCTGTAACTGTGAGGGAAAAATCTAGTTACGCTAATCTAATCATAGGTAAGCTTAACTTGAAGTTTTGAAATGACGCTTATACCCCTACGAACTGCTCCCTCTTCTCCAGCGCCACCTTAGTGTGCCACCAAAAAAAAATCGGCTAGCAGGAGTGACGCAGGCGGCCCCAGGCCAGGCAGGCAGGAGGGAGACTGTGACAAGCTGAAAGATGCCCTGGCCTCTAGCCTCCTCCGTCGTAGCTGGGGGCAGCGATCGAGAAGGTGCGCTTTTCCCCCAGGAAGAGGGCTCCCGACGCTGCCGTGGAGAGGTTCCAAGCGGCGATTGCGTATTGGGCAAGCTGCAGCGTAGAGAAATTGCTCAAACCTGCATCGCGTTCTTGCCCATGGCCTTCGTCGGGATGTGATCCATGCGGCTAAGCTTCAGTTTGATAATAGGGGGTTATAATTAATTTTAATTCAGAGTTAAAATAAAATTTAATTTAATTTATTTTATTTGTTTGCATCTGAGTTAACTCATTTGACTAGTGAGTTAATTATTTTTTTTCAAATATATTTTGATAAGAAAAAATGAGTTAACTTATGTTAGGAAAAGAAAAAGTAACAATTAATATTGTATACCGTGAGAGCAAAAAGATAGTTAACTCAATGAATTAACTCCAACCCATCTTATTGTGAGTTAACTCACATTTGACTCACCTTAATCTAACCTACTTGAGTTAATTTATAACATTTTCAATTATTTTCGTTAGTTTTGAGTTAACTCTATGTTAACTTTAGTCTAACCCATTACCAAACTGAGGTGTCCCAGCGATGACACTGTGGACATCGCCTCATACGAATCCATACTCCGCACGTCGCCCACCCATGGCCCTCAACACGGCGGCGTACACACGATGGTTACCACGACGACGAAAGTAGCATGCATTGCCAAGGCCAAGTCGAGCAGGACGGCCGCCCATAGCTGTGACACTTTGAGGTCACATGATCCCTCAATCCCGGCCGCAACGTCGAGCAGCCGATGGCAGCCCTCGGGGATGACGGCCTCGGCGTCGAGGGAGAGCACTATCTGTAGCGACTAGAGGCCAAGGAGGGACACAGATCTGGTGAGGGTGAGCTCTAAAGAGAGAGAGAGAGGGGGGGATGAGTGAGAGAGAGAGAGAGAGGGCCACGCCCTCTATCATTGTGTCACTATATAACACAGTGACACAACCACAGAGAGGGCGTGACCATGTGTGCTAGAGAGAGAGAGAGAGAGGCACAATCTGACTGTAAAGGTCGGCCCCGTTGCTCGCCCTCGTCGGACAGGTCCGCTGCATTGCTCGCCCTCGCCAGAAAGGGCCGCAGTGCTACTCAGCCTTGCTAGAGCACGTCCGCTGCTCTCTGTGATCAGTTGATGGCGCTTCGAGGAGAGGGGGGAGAGCTCAGAGTCAAGACATGAGAGTCAGTCAATTGTAATGGCCATTTAGGGTTCGGGAGGGGGGTTTATGCGTGGGAGTGAATTGGATCAGTCCGGTCCGATTTGCCATGGCCCAGGCACTTGAAGCGCCCGAAGCGACCACGAAGTTGATGGAGGTGTTAGCTTCCGTGAACCTGGCGGACGCGAGGCGTTGGAGTGGCGTCTCGCCTTAAGAAGATTTTTTTTCTCAGAAAAAAAGATAAATCTGATAATATTTCTTAGGAGGTACGGTGAAATGATTTCATGTATGTTAATTTAACTAGTTGTTAAGAGTGTGAAAAATATTATCTGTCCCACCCTAGTATCTATTTGTCATTTTTAATGCGCTAAAACATGACAAATATTAATTAAAGCTAATAAATAACTTTTACACGAATGACACACCGATAACATCAAAACTACTCGATTCTGGTATAGACGGTAAATCATAAAGAGAAAGATGTTTGATAACACTTATCATATGACTATTGTTTGAAGTGTTCAGACATTATATTTTTAACTGTTTATAATATCTCTTAATAAATGTTTGAAAAGATATCCGGTGGTATAAATTGTCTCTTAAACAAAAGTGAGGCAGATATCCGGTGTCTTAAATTATCTCTTTAAAAAAAGTGAGGCTATGGCACTTTTTTTGGTGCAGATCGTCTCCTCTTCTCTGCCTCCCCATCCTCTGCGCTCAACGCCGCAGTTTCGTTCTCCTGCTCTCCCCCCTTTCTGCATCTTGGGCGAGCTCTGCGTCGTGTCGGATCTCCGGCATTGGTGGGGTGCTCCTTGGCGGAGGAGGGGAGGAGGTGTTGATCGCGGTGGAGGAGGCGACGGCGGCCGGGATGGTGATGGCGGGGCAAAGGTGTACGCGAACAGTCCGTGCTCTCCATAGTCTGTCCCCTTTCTTGTACCTGCACACGGTGATCCTCTGATGATCCAGGCGGGCGGCGGCTGCTGCAAGGCGTCGCTGCGGAGGGCCTCGACGCCCTCATCGGTGGCGCCCCGATCGTCGTCCTGCCCTAGGCGCCGCCGGAACAATACGAGGCCGCCGCAGTACCTGGACGTGGTGGCCAACGACGTGGTAGCAGTGCCCGTGGCCGCCCCGCCTGGGCAGTGGATCGGCGCCGGCGGGTTCATGATCATGGAGCTCAACCGGGCTACGGGGGCCGCCTGGAAGCACTACATCGGCATGGTCACCATGCTGGACATCCTCATCCACATCGCCGAGGAGGAGGGGAGGAGCCGACGCCGGCGCCGGCCATCAGCCCTAGGGCTGCTAGAGCTGGTGTCGCTGCTGCTGCAGCGGGGGCGGCGACAAGAGTTGATCTGGAGCAGTGGATGCCTTCCCCTTGTATACCAGCCTCTGCGCCCATGCCTCCAGCCCTGTCACCAGCGACAACACCACCTTCAACTCCCCTGCAGCAGCAGCAACAACCAAACCCATTTATAGGGACTAACCTTCGCTATTACAATATATTTGCAATGGGAAAACATACAGATGATGTTGGGGATGGCCGGGGAAATCGCAAGGTGTAGAAAAGTTCACCAAAGGTGGAGGTAGCCTCGACGGAGACGTCGTGCCACTGCGACGAGCTGGTGGAGACCCGCACCCTGATGACTTCACCTCCCATACTGCTGCTGTCCTCCCTCTTCTGGAACAACATCCCCCCGGGGCGGAGTTCCCACTTGATGTCCCCCGTGCAGCCGCCTAGGCCGCCGCCGCCGCCGCCGTTAACGCTTGTGCCGCCGCCGTGCTTGGAGCTGTTCTTGAAGAGCCTCCTCGACCTCAGCTTCATCATCTCTCTGGCTACCTCTCTGTGTCTCTGGCTCTCTTCTGGATCTCACTTCCTTCCTGCAGTTCGGATTCTGCGGGGTGATGGAGATAGGCGGGCGGAAGAAGCGGATGCTACTGGGAGAGCGAGCAGCCGCAGCCCCAGCAGTCTCAGCCCCCCGGCCTCCCCACCCTTGCCGCCGTCGCCGTGCCCACCCCCAGTTCAGGCGAATGCTGCTTTTATGATAATGATATTTATGTAAAATAATATGTAATTTAGATGTCATTAAATTGGTTATCAAACAATTGAATGGAGTCTAATATATTTTAAATATTAAGTATTATAGATATAGACAATAGATAGAGAATTAGACTTAGATATTTTAAATAAACGTTATCAAATGCCATCTTAGTGCACTTTAATATTACACTTAAGTGTAATATGATTAGGCACTAAATCTATGTGAACCCCTCACATGGGGAGTAATAAAGTGGCAACTCAATTGTTGGATGTCACATGAATTTAATGCTTAGTTATATTGTACTTAAATGCAAATGAAAGTGCACTAAATCATTCTCAATTAAAATATTTCTCCATACACAGTGGGCAGCTCAGCTTGGTCCAGTGTAGTCAAATTGAATAGTGTGGTCGATCGATGTCAAGCACCACCAGGAAAGTCACATGCAGTGCACCCGATATTGAACACGTTGTCAAATTATTAAGAGAAAGGCTTATTGCACCTTCACATTACACTTTAAGTGCAATGTGACTTGGCATAAGACTCATGTGGCATCCAACAATTAGATGGCCACTTTATCATTCCTCATGTGAGGAGAGCCACATGGACCTTATACTTAGTCACATTATACTTAAAGTGCAATGTGTAAGTGCAATAAACCTTTCTCAATTATTAAAGGGGTGTCAGACTTGGGGATGAGAGGCAATCGCCACATCTACCTAGGACCAACATGCAGTTGTACATTCCCATGAGCACATATTGATCCTTTTATGGTAGCGGATCTTTGCCACATTTTTTTGTTTACAATGAAAAAGTGGTTTCATTTCAAACAACCGAAGCAAGAAACATCAGTGGCGGAGGCAATGTTGAAAGCCAACGTAGTTCCACCGGAAAGTAACCCAAAGCACACGCGAAAACCAAAGACTACTAGGTAAGACACAAGAAGTAAACCCCCAACCAAAGATACAAACACATAGCCGGCCAATGCCGACGAATCGGTCGGGGAAGAGAAGATTATCTGGCGCGAGCAAATGTGCTTTAACAGACAAGTTCAGGTACTGGATGTCGCACAAAACTGTCAGAGAGGTTCGTTGGAGTACGGCGGGGATCCGACGGGGTTGAGAAAAAACTTGGCCTCCATGACTGCTGGAGGGGTGAGCTTGACATCAACGCACTAAAAATGAGCACAAATCCATGGCAACAAGTCACGAAAAAAAACTTGAATGGGTTAGTTAGCCAGAGACGAGGTCGGGCTGAAAGGCTGGAGCCATCGACTGACGACATGCTATTGCAAATCGTCACAACAAAACAGAACACCACCACATGAAAAACATACAAAAAACAACAACTAGAACTATGCCGCAGGCGAAGAGATATCGACGGGAGGACCTTCACACAGACAGGTCAAAAATATCACCCCACAAGGCACAAAATGGGGAGGGCAAACCCAACCAAGCAAAACACCTTCCTCCAGTCAAAATCAGAGACAGAGACTAAAGGAGATGGCGATGAAGAAACCTCCTCACCAACGAAAGCGACAACCACGTTGGAGCTGAGAAGGGAGCAAAGCTGGGAAGAACCCAGAGCAAAATTGCCCCCGAAGGGGAAAAGGACCTCCGCCGCGAGGTCGGAGACGGAGGTGGGGGGGGGAGGGAGGGAGGTGCTTCGCAGAGGCGAAAAGACCCCTGCCCACCGGATAGGGCGCCGCCTGAAGCCTAACCACCTGTACGAGAGGGAACGGGGGAAATCCCCAGAGTTCCTCTCTCTAAAAAACCCTAGAGAGAGAGAGAGAGGACGAACATACGGGTCTTTGCCACATGTTCTATGCACGAAATGAGAAAGCATGAGTACTGGACTAGTACACAACTCTAGAAAGAGAATTGCCGTCAATTTGCAGAATGCAAATCCCCTCAATACAGGGGTGGAGGGAGCTCTCCCTCAGTATTGAGAGGAGAGGTGGGGGACCCATTATATTTTGCATAAAAGTTCAAACTGAAATGTGATTAAGTTTTAAAAATAGGCTTTTATGCAAAATGCCCTCTCAATATTGAGGGAGCCCCCTCCAACCCTGTATCGAGGGGATCTGCTCTCCAATTTGCATGATATGTTGTGTACATGTAAGGTGCTCACCGTCGTGACATCGGCCTTTTAGTTGGCCAATCAAATCGACACTTTACCTAAAATTAATATGGGCCCCTGTTGCCCAAACTATGGAAATAAAAAAGTGGCAGCCGAATGTACTTAGATTTTGATCATTTAATTTTAGAGAAAAATTATGCTTCGGCTAGCCAGGAACATAGTGTCGTGTGAAGGGGGCCGTCCCCCTCCACAGCGCGCCATGTGGAGGGGCGTGGGTCTCGGTGTGCACAATTTTTTTTTACCCTCAAACAATGCATATAATTAAATACCCATTTAATGCACACCAATACTCATTTAGTGTACACAAGTAACGATTTAGTGCACACAAATAATATAAAGAATGCGCACAAATAGATTCTATTTATGTGTATTTTTATACTATTTGTATGTATTATATGTTATTTGTGTGCACTAAATGATATATATATATTATTTAAAATTATAAAAATATATATTAAATACACTGAGACCCGCACCTTTTACATAACAAGCTGTGAAATGACACGATCCCTTCACATCACGCCATACTCTCGACTAATCGAGAGCATATCATTTCTCTTAATTTTATCTTATCACGAGCTGGAGATACTGAGAAATTGGTAAAGAAGAAATGCAGGTGTAAGGTGAACTTTGACATCCTTGAGGGGATAAAAAAACTTATCGTAGTTCAATACGTGACACTAGCTTAGCATGCTGTTGATATATATATATTATATATATATATAATATATATATATATATATTATATATATAATATATATATATATATGTTATCGTGGCGCGTCACCACCATAACATACAACGTCCTCCCTGTATGTGAATTTCACGCGTCGCAGGCATGCGAAACATGTGAATTTTGTCTTCTTATTTTAAATTTTTTTACTGTTGAATCGCGATCCAACGATAAGAACCACAGTAGAGCGAAGTCGCACCACTTTACTATTACAGTAATATATATATATATATATATTAACAGTTCTTAAATTTTCATATGATATATATGCTTCTCTCTAAGATGGTTCTTCCCTTAATTTTGTTCGTGGCGATCCGCATATACTGTTAACAAGTAGAGAATTACTTGATATAAAATAAATATGCAATTGATGTACGTTTAACTTAGATGATTTATATAACATAAGAGGATAAGATATTGGGGGGACAACCATATTGAGTTGATGCTCTTGAGGGACTCATTAATGATTTGATGAGCTCGAAGAGAGTATTATGCAAAAACACTCCTTTATAGTTAGGATGATGAAATGCTACGAGAGGCCATGCGTGAATGTATACCTGTGAAGAAGGCGTCCCCCTCTCTCTCTCTCTCTTACCCAGTTGACCTGCTGTAATATGGGATGTGTTTGTGCCCATGTGTTAATCTCAATATGCTATCATATATATATATGCCCATCTTTCTTACAAATGCATCGAGTCTCCCTTACCAGATCACGCTGGCAGCTTCAACCTCTGGCCCCCAACAGGGCAGAACCGGCCACGTTTGAGTTTATCTTCGCCGGAAGGGTGTCGAGTGCTGGCATAGTAGACTGCCGACATATTTGTGGGAAGGAGGGTAACCCCAAGTCAATTGTCGTAGGGCAAAGAAGATGGAAGGAGCGAAAGAATTGGCAGCCACTTCTAAGCTTTTAAGTTTCGATTTGGTAATGAGTTGGGGTTAGAGTTAACTCCAACCCATGACTAAAGTTATACAGAGTTAACTCATTTTTTAATTTGTTTTCTTATATGTAACCCAGTTTAACTATAGTGAGTTAACTCACTTTCTCTAAAGATTGCTTCGGTAAGATAAAGTGAGTTAACCCATTTTCATATCAAAAAGTGACTTGAAAAAAAAGTAATAATTAATGTTGTGTACCGTCAAGAGAAAAATGTGGTTAATCTATTTAACTTCAATCCACCACTAGAGGTGGGTTAAAAAATTGTGAGTTAACTCACATCTGATTCACTTTTAATCTAATCCACTTGAGTTAACTTTTTATGTTACCAAACTACATTTGAGTTAACTTAAATTAATTCGTTACCAAACTGAGACGTTATTGGCCAGAGGGCAGGTCCAAGCATCACGAGCCCCTGCACGCTGCTTCTGCTGGTGCTTGGTGTGGAACCATCTCATGGCAGGCACTCCATTAATATATGCGACCTCCCACTTCACTCTTCCCAGCTCTACCCCTCTCGCCCTCATATACGCGACATCCACTTCTTGCATTGATGGCATGGACTTTGGTCGCATTCCCACAGCTAATGACAGCGATTCTCCCTCTCTCTCTCGATCTCTTTCTCTCTTTGTGTGACGTCTCTCTCTCGTCTGTGTATCTGTCTGCCTCAGATTTGTATTTTGGGACATGCATGATAGCTTGACGTGGTATTCGTCTTTTGCGTTGGGTTGTTCTCGTGTCTGGTTTTGCATGGTCGGCAACCTCTGCAGGCACAGTGAAGCCTCTCAAGAAGGAGGGCCACTAGATCGTTTTCTGGAAGTGCACCAAAGCGTAGCGGGAGGGGCATGACACAGGGCGAATAATCCGAATTGAAACTGTTGGAGTAAAAAGAGGTTGTGAGCAATATTAAGAAAGAGAACTCAAGAATGGATGAAGTAAAAATATGTGTAAGTGTTGGGCTTCAATGGGATCTTTAGTCTCATTAGAAAACACTAAAAAAAGGGATGACTTTATAACTTCATTGATCCATGAGATTATGTCTTATAAATAATGATGGAACTATGTTAATCCCATCGAACGAATGATTTGTCGGGTCGGGCTGTATATGTGCGCATGATGTTGCGGGTTGCCCTCTTCCACATGACATCTTTTTATTTCTTCTTTTTACATTTTTTACCTTTTTTTTTTGAGAGATTGAGCCTGTTTTGGGATGGTTCACAATTGGCCCATGGCTTTGGCATTTGCGGGTGTGGGAGTGCCTTTTTAACTCTCCTAGGAGGAACCGCTTTTAGGGTCTGGTCTCTCTCTGTCTCTCGTCCCTTCGTCTCCTTGCAGCGGTAGTAGTCTGTCGTCGTTCCTTCGCCTCTCATTGCACGCCACCATGGACCGTCTCCATGTGTGCCACTATTCTCACTGATTGTTCATGCACACGGACACCCTCCTTTTGCTTGCATCCTCGAGCGGCTCTCTTCCTATAGCGTTTGGTGCATGCTCTTCTACTGTTTGTGTTTTTCTGTACAGAAGAGGACTAGGCTTCTTACATAGCAAATTTTTCGAGATTCTCAAGAGTGTGCTTGACAACCTCATGGTAGTAGTATCCTGGGGGGGAAGACTGCCATACTCATCGCACCATTCTAGTGGGGGCGATATCTTCTCTAAGGGGAGTTTCTTCGAGACGCTTCTACTGCATTTCTATAATCCATATTAATTGTACATTCAACATGTTTACTTCTATGATTATGCTCATATTTGTTCTTTGGTCGTTCTTGATTGGATCAAACCCGTATGACTGATTACTATGGTTTGCCATGCATATGTTTATGTCTAGTTGTTGCCATGACGTTGCCCTATTACACTATTTATTTTCATCAGTCTTAGAGAAGATATTTAATATGGCATCATCTTCAATGAGTTTTGGGACCCGAGTGGACATGTATGGGATGCCTGCAAAATTTTTGAGACAACACTTTAAGCGTTGGCAACAACACATGATGATATGGTTCACTATGGTTGGTCTAACTCATTGATTGACTCGGAACCCCCCTACTCTGGATGAGAAGGACCCTGAGAGTGCTAAGAAAGTTGAAGAGTGGAAAGGAAAAGACATATTGGGACATGGGTGCATTCTTACCGCACTGTCTGATGTCCTATTTGATGTCTATAGCTCTTCGACTTTCAACACTACGAAAGCACTTTGGGATGAACTTGATCGGAAGTAGAATACCGAGGACCAAAATCTGGAAAAATACTCTGTTGGCAAGTTTCTCAAGTTCTAGATGGTTGAAAACAGATCTGTGGGGGAGCAAGCTCATAAGCTTCTACTAATGCTCAAGGTTTGGCTGAGACATATATGAAAATGCATGAGAAGCTTCAAGTCATGTGCATCATAGAGAAGTTGTCTAGATCCTGAGAGGATTTTTGCATGGGCTTGAAACATTGTAAAGGGGCCATCTCTCTTGATGACTTGATGAGAGCTATAGTCATAGAGGAGGAGCATAGGAAGGAGAAGCCCAGTATGCCTATGGATGCAAATGCAAACCTAGTAATGAGGCATAAGGGTAATGATTCAAAAGGCAAGACCAAAGTTGATTCCACTATACAGGTGAGACCTAAAGGAAAGATAAAAAAGAAGAAGGTACTAGGAGAGTACTAGACTTTTGGTCAAAAGGGCCGAATGCGCAATGACCATCCTAAAAGGAAAGAGAAGTTGTTGAAAAAGACCTAATAGACCAATGAAATCCCAGCCTAAGTCAACGTAGTGATCGATGGATCTTCTTCTGGTGATGAGTATGTTACTCTTAACCCTCAGTTATTTGCTATTTAGGAACCAAATGAATGGTTGGTGGACACTAGGGCATTTGTGTGCTGACATGGCTAATTTTGTGTCTTATTAGGTCACTCATGATCATTCTGTGATGATGGGAAATGGGAGCACTGCTAGGTGCTTGGAATTGGATGAGTGAACCTGAAGTTTCTTTCAAGGCGTGTTATTTCTCTTCCATAATGCATCATGTTCTTATTGTCAAGAGGATATTTTATTTGGTTTTGTTTTAGTGAGAGAGGATTATGAACTCAATTTTAAATGTAATAAAGTTGTGATACTTCAGTTGAAAAATTTTATTGGTAAATGTTATCTTTCTGATGGGTTGTTTAAGATTTATGTGGGTCAGTGGTGAACAGAAAGTTAGATGTTGATGCTTCTAGTTCTATTTCTGCTCCTGTTGCTTATAATGTTATAGGTCCATCTAATATATGGCATGGCATTTAAGTCATCTTAATTTCAACTCTTGGAAATGCATGATGAACCTGAAATTGATTCTTAAGCATGCTATTGATAATACACAGAAATGTGATATATGTGTACATGCTAAACAACCTAGAAAACTTTTTCATTATGTGGTTAGAGAATCAAAGACTGTAAATCTGGTGCATTCAGATATCTGTGAGTTTAATGGTGTGCTGATTAGGGATCATAAGAAATATTTCATTACCTTTATAGATGACTATAGTAGATACTGTACGTGTATCTATTCAAGTCTAAAGATGAGGCTTTACAAAAGTTTGTCATCTTTAGGAAGAAATAAAAACTCAAATTGGTCGAGTACTTAAGAGGTTGAGGTTTGATAGAGGAGGAGAGTACACCTCTAGTTTGTTTGTTGAATATTATCAAGATTATGGCATTGCCCATGAAACGACTACCACATACTCTCCTTAGTCTAATGGGGTAGCAAAAAGGAAGAACCGTGTATTCATTGATATGGTCAACTCTCTCTTGTAGAGCTCGGGGACTACCTAAGTATATGTGGGGGGAAGTTTTGAATACAACTTGTCATATTCTGAATCATGTTCGCCTAAAGCATAAATATAATAGTCCAATTCAACTTTGGAGAAATAGGTAACTTAGTTTGAAATTTCTCAAAGTGTGGGGGTACCTTGCAAAGTTACTTATTCTTGAGCACACAAGAAAGAAACTATGATATAAGACAATTGACACAGTCTTCCTAGGCTATGCTAAAAACAACCATGTAGACAGGTTTTTGATTATTAAATAAAAAATTTCTGACATAGATGTTAACACAATAGTTTGAGTTTCGTGATGCTACGTTCTTTGAAAATGGGTTTCCCATGAAGACTGGTTTACCTCAATATCTGTCTTTTGAGACTATGACCTCTACATATGATTTTGTTCCAGAACATGTGGAAAGGATGACAAATGTGGGGGCTGGTGTATCCAGATCTCTTTCTAATATGAGTGATCAAGAAGAAGTAGAACCAAGGAGGAGTAAAAGGCAAAAGGTTGCCAAGAATTTTGGAAGAGAATTCATCACTTACCAGATCATGAGTGACCCCCCAACTTTTCAAGATGCCATGGCTTTACCTAAAGTAAGGCATTGGAAGGATGCCATTAAGAGTGAGATGAACTCCATTCTTGTTAATGGTACTTGGGAGTTAATTGATCCTCCTCCTGGTTTAAAGACTATTGGATGCAAATAGGTCTTGAAGAAGAAGCTTAAGCCTGATGAGACCATTGACAAGTATAAATCTATGTTAGTTGCTAAAGGTTTCAAACAGCTAGAGGGAATATATTATTTTGATACCTATTCTTCTGTCACTAGGATGACCAGGGTGCTTGTAGCACTAGCCTCCATATATAATCTGACTGTCCATCAAATGGATGTCAAGACTACCTTTCTTAATGGTGATCTTGATGAAGAAATTTATATGGATCAGTCTGAAGGATTTGTGACTCCAGGTAGTGAAAAGAAAGTTTGTAGACTTATTAATTCTCTGTATGATTTGAAACAAACACCTAAGCAATGGCATGAAAAATTTGATATGACCATCATATCATTTGGCTTGTAGTCAATGAGTTTGATAAGTGTGTCTACTACAAAGTTAAAGATGATGAATGTATAATTCTATGCCTATATGTAGATGATATCTTGCTATTTGGCAACAATTTGCGGATAATAAATGAGACTAAGTCATTCTTAGGTAGCAGATTCGAAATGAAGAATATGGGTGAGGCAAATGTGATTCTGAGGTTGACTCTTACTCGATCAGCTTAAGGAATAGCAATTTATCAATCTCACTATATTGGGAAAGTTTTAGAGAAATTTGGCTATGAAAATTGTAAGTCAGTCTTTACACCTTATGGTCTTTCTATAATCCTTTGCAAGAATAAGAGTGGTGCTCATGTGTCTCAGTTACGATATTCCAAGGTTATAAGAAGCTTGATGTATCTAGCTAATTGTACTAGGCCCGATATCTTGTATGCAATGTCTAAACTTAGCAGATACACAAGCTGTCCTAACCAAACTCACTGGGAGGGGTTAGATAGAGTATTGAGGTATCTAAAAGGTACTATTACCCTAGACTTGAATTTTGAGACATTCCTTGCTGTCCTAGAAGGATATAGTGATGAAAGTTGGATAGCCTAGAACTCAAAAAGTAATGGTGTTTCAGGGTATGTATTTACTGGCTGTGGTGGAATCACTTAGAGGTCTACTAAACAGACCATCTTATCTCAGTACTCTACTTTTGAGGCCGAGTTATGTGTTTTGGATACCATTGGGTTGGAGGTTGAGTGGATTAGGGGTCTTTATTCAGAACTTCCCCCTAATGAGTAAGTCTGCCCATGTGATCTCTGTGCATTGTGATAACATAACCACAATTGCAAAGATTAAGAGTTTAAAGTACAACCAAAAGAAAAGGAGGCACGTCTAAATCAGATTAAGATCTATAAGGGAATAGTATCTCAGGGAGTGATCGCTGTGAATTTTGTTGGTACCAATGACAATTTAGTTGATCCTCTAACAAAAAGACTTGATAAAAAGAAAGTCTAGAAATTAAGGGCGGGGATGGGATTGAAACCCATTATTTATTCTCCTGTAGAGGCAACCCAACCTATCTGAGTGGAGATCCCACAAAGAAGGTTCAATGTGATAACAATAATCTGTTGAGAGAATATGGAGGCACTGATCACTTTGATACATTGTATCTAAGTCTATCCTCTGATATCCTGACCAAGTGCCTGAAACTATTAGTAAAAGATGAGTTATTATTACTTTGAATGGGTTCGAGCCTGGCAAGGTAGGATATTGTTGCCAATATCCTTGGAGAGGCCCACCTAAATGATTACTTCTGTGATGCTGCAATTAAGGGAATTGGGTTATTCCTAAAAGTACTCATGACATAAGATAGAGCGCATGGACTTAGAAGTGCCAAGTTTATAAATTGCTATTAGAAGCCTTATATCATGTTGTTTTTCAACAAGTGACCTTCACACCAAAGAATCAAGTGCAAGATTTAATTCACTTCGGTTCTGTGGGGGTAAAAGTTGAAAATACTTAGGTGAAGGTTTAAACCCGAAAGATACATTTACTAAAAGCATGATATGTTTATCCTCTTCTGTTTATTCCCTATTATAAAACCTCAAGTTTGTGGGGGAATGTTGGGGTAAAAGGAGGTTGGGAGTAATACTAAGAAAGGGAACTCAATGATTGATAAAGTAAAAAAGTGTGCAAGTGTTGTGCTTTGAGTGGGGTTCTTAGTTCCATATGAGAAAACACTAGGAAGGAGGACTTTATAATCCCTTGGGTCTACGAGACTATGTCTTATAGACAATGATGAGGCTATGTTAGACCCTATCACACGCATGTGAGTCAGGCTGGGCGGGCGTGTGCATGTGATGTCGCAGGTTGCCCTCCTTCCATGGGGCACCTTTTTATTTCTTTTGTTTACATTTTTGCCATTTCTTGGAGAGATTGGGCTATTTTGTATTTCTTTGTTTTGCATTTTTGTCTTTTCTTGGAGAGATTGGGCTGGTTCATTGATGTACTGGCCCATGGCTTTTGACATTCGTGGGTGTAGGAGTCCTTCATACGGTGATTAGGGTTTCTAATCACATTTACCAAAAAAATTGGGAGCACCCTTAATTTGACTTTCCCGGGAGACACCGTTCGTAGGGTTTGCTCTCTCTCTCTCGTCCCTTCGTCTCCCAATAGCGGCTGCGGTCTGTCGTCGTCGCCTTCCCCCTCCGCATCGCCATCCCTTCGCCGCTCACTGCACGCCAACGTGGACTGTTTCTGTGTGTGCCACTATTCTCACTAACTGTTCGTCAGTGTTCATGCACACAGATGTCGTTCTTTTGCCTGCATCCTTGAGCGGCTCTTCCTACGGTGTTTGGTACATGCTCTTCTACCTTTGTGTTTTTTTGTATAGAAGAAGACTAAGCTTCTTACATAGCGAGTTTTTAGATGTTCTCAGGAGTGCACTTGACAACTTTGTTGTGGTAGTAACATCCTGGGGGAAGACTGTCATATCCATCGCACCGTTCTAGTGGGGGCGACATCTTCTCTAAGGGGAGTCTCTTCGAGGCGCTTCTATCGCG
Organism: Colocasia esculenta; assembly: GCA_014218235.1. NCBI lineage: Eukaryota > Viridiplantae > Streptophyta > Magnoliopsida > Alismatales > Araceae > Colocasia > Colocasia esculenta. Next base: position 9,030 of record JACBKR010004447.1, on the reverse strand, counting down.
TTTCTATAATCGATATTAATTGTACATTCAGCATGTTTACTTCTGTGATTATGCTCATATTTGTTGTTCTTTGGTCGTTCTTGCTTGGATCAAATCCATATGATTGCTTACTATGGTTTGTCATGCATATGTTCATGTCCCGTTGCTGCCATGATATTGCCTTTGTTACACTATTTATTTTCATCAGAAACATCTAATTCCAGTTAGCCATGAATTTGTCATGGATGGACCCATGGAGAGGGACGTGGTTGTGCTTAGGGGTGTCAATGGGCGAGTTTGGGTTGACCCAATTTAAACCGAGTCTAGTCCAACATTAAGATAACCCAACTCAAGTCCAACCCAAATTTAATGGATCAAAGTAAAGAAAACCCATATTGGTCCATTGGGGCCCGTTTCTGCCCATCAAACTAATATAAAGATAGATTCACTATTTTAATTTAAACATATTTTAATTAGAGAGAACTGTTGGTGTGGTGGTGATCGATTTCTTTATTTAAGCATGTTTTTAATATATGTGGTGGTTAACCCAATGAGCCAACTCGAGTCCAACTCATCAAGTGATGGGTTTGACAATGGGCTTCAAAGGAGATCTATGGACCATCATATTTTAACTCAAATTAAATTTGGAGTGGGATGTCCATTGAATTTCAAATTAACCTAATCCATGACACCCCTAGTTGTGCTTAGTGAGGGGCTTCTATGTGATTTTATCTTGGAAGCTACTTATCGCGACTTTTTATTTCGACACCAAAGAAATGTGTACTTGTGGAATTCACCATCTTTGGGCAGCAGTCCTGTAGTTAACTACGATCTGCCTAATCGAAGTGCTCACCAAAAGCACTAAAGAGTTTGTGGTCTAGCTAACGTCCTCCCTTCCCTTAGGCGATCACTGCAGCCTAAGCATGGGACTCTTACAATCTCTTATAATCCTCACCTGTCACGTATATATCTCAAGAATCATGTTAATGAAACATGCGGTAAGCGAGAATGGAGATCGAACGATTTCCACCTTCACTCACTTGAATGATTCACACTCTCCCTTCGAGGATGTTGGAGCAAAATAGGTCGAGGCTTAAAAGTGGAGTTCATGATCGGAGGGAATGGCCTGATAATCCAATCTCAGAGTCTCCTCTTCTCACAAAAAAAGAATGTGCTGAATATTTACCTCAATAATGACATGTTTCCATAAGTTGAATGATTTCTTTGCCAGGTACCCAAATTTTGGTGCGGTGTAAACTGAGGAAAACATGGTATAAACTTTTTTCTACAATTTCATAATTGTTGGATTTTAAAATTCCATCATCTATGTCGCATCTTCTTCGTATATGATTGCAGGTTGCACTCCCAAACTAACAAACATCAAAATCGATGAGTTTATAGACCGACAATTTTAATCAGAATACCAAAATTTTCTTTCCAATGGCTTCATGACCGACTGTAGATTTAAAGTGACTGATCTACTCGGATAACTTATATATATATATATATATATATATATATATATATATAGTATGAAAATTGAAATCAAATTAGAAATCTTCTCAGGCAGCATCTCAAACTTCACTGATGACATCTCTCTCTCTCTTTCTGAAACACACAGACATCACGGACAACCTTACCACTGGTGCCATGACTCACAGCATTGTGTTGTCTTCGCTTCCAAAACTTGGGATCACATCAGCTTCGAATGATACACTACACGTTCCAGTACTCATGGCCGCCGGCCCCCCGGTCTCGATGCTGTTAATTAGAAGCCACGTCCTCCACCTTGAAAGCTCCTGAACAATCGACCATTATCTTCTCCTTGTACATAGCTAGCTAGCTACTGTAGTTCGGTGCTTAATTTCACTACAAGAAAATGCGCTATTTTTGACGAACTGAATCCGTCGGAAATCCGACGGTATTCCGTCGGAAAAGGCGCCTTCCGACCTCTTTCCGTCCAAAGCTCGTCGGAAACTGTCCGTCGGAAATACTTGGTCAGAAATTTCCGACGGATGACAATTTCGTCGGAATTCGGTCGAAACCTCCGACAGATATAATCCGTCGGGAAACCCGTCAGTATTTCCGACGGAATTGCCGACGGTCTTTTGCCGTCGGTAATTAATCAGTTCCGACGGATACTTATCTGTCGGCCAATCCGTCAGTATTTTTCGACGGCATTACCGACGGTCTTTTTCCGTCGATAATTTATCAGTTCCGACGGATACTTATCGGTCGGAAAATTCGTCGAAAAATACACATTTTTTTTAAATAGACAAATAAAAATGATTTGTCAACATTGCTACAATGTCAAACCTGCTACAATATTCATAAATTTAACAAATACTAACAATCAACATAAAATCATAAAATACAATAAATATAAATCATATAGAATAATGAACACAAAATCAACATAGATCTGCTGGATCGTCTGCTGTCCATGCCTCGTCATCGTCTGGAGCTGGATCCTATATTAAAACAAATTAAAATGAGAAACATTAATAATAAATAAAAGACATACAGTATTTTCAAAAATAAAATTTAAAACATGTGATTATTTCTCAAGCTTAATACAATAATATTTTTAGATCCATCATTTTCTTGGGTGTTTTTAGATCCGTCCTTTCAATGCCCAACCCAATCCGGAGATCCAAATTGGATTCCGTCAGTTCCCACAGGTCACTTTAACCCACCCGTCGTGTCGGAGAAAACGGCACGTCGATCGGATCCCTATTTGGGATTTTAGACCCCCGGGTTGCGTGTTTTAACTATTTATATATGCTTGGTCGTGTTTTTAGATCCGTCCTTTGAATGCCCAACCCAATCCGGGGATCCAAATTGGATTCCGTCAGTTTCTACACGTCACTTTAACCCACCCGGTCGTGTCGAGAAAACGGCACGTCGATCGGATCGCTATTTGGGATTTTGGACCCCCGGGTTGTGTGTTTTAACCTTTTATATATACTTGCCCGTTTTTACATCCATCCTTTGAATGCCCAACCAATCCGGAGATCCAAATTAGATTCTGTCAGTTTCTACCCGTCACTTTAACTCACTCGGTCATGTCGGAGAAAATGGCACGTTGATTGGATCCCTATTTTGGATTTTGGACCCCCGGGTTGCGTGTTTTAACCATTTATATATGCTTGACCGTGTTTTTAGATCCGTCCTTTGAATGCCCAACCCAATCCGGGGATCCAAATTGGATTCCGTCAGTTTCTACACGTCACTTTAACCCACCCGGTCGTGTCAGAGAAAACAGCACGTCGATCGGATCTCTATTTGGGATTTTGGAACCCCGGGTTGTGTGTTTTAACCTTTTATATATACTTGCCTGTTTTTAGATCCGTCTTTGAATGTCCAACCCAATCCGGAGATCTAAATTGGATTCCGTCAGTTCTACACGTCACTTTAACCCACCCGTCGTGTCGGAGAAAACGGCACGTCGATCGGATCCCTATTTGGGATTTTGGACCCCCAGGTTGTGTGTTTTAACCTTTTATATATGCTTGACCGTGTTTTTAGATCCGTCCTTTGAATGCCCAACCCAATCCGGGGATCCAAATTAGATTCTGTCAGTTTCTACACGTCACTTTAACCCACCCGGTCGTGTCAGAGAAAACGGCACGTCGATCGGATCCCTATTTGGGATTTTGGACCCCCGGGTTGTGTGTTTTAACCTTTTATATACTTGCCAGTTTTTAGATCCGTCCTTTGAATGTCCAACCCAATCCGGAGATCCAAATTGGATTCCGTCAGTTTCTACACGTCACTCTACCCACCGGTCGTGTCGGAGAAAACGGCACGTCGATCGGATCTCTATTTGGGATTTTGGACCCCCAGGTTGTGTGTTTTAACCTTTTATATATACTTGCATGTTTGTAGATCCGTCCTTTGAATGCCCAACCCAATCCGGGGATCCAAATTGGATTCCGTCAGTTCTACACGTCACTTTAACCCACCCGGTCGTGTATGAGAAAACGGCACGTCGATCGGATCCTTATTTGGGATTTTGGACCCCGGGTTGTGTGTTTTAACCTTTTATATATACTTGCCCGTTTTTAGATCCGTCCTTTGAATGCCCAACCCAATCGGGGATCCAAATTAGATTCTGTCAATTTCTACACGTCACTTTAACCCACCCGGTCGTGTCGGAGAAAACGGCACGTTGATTGGATCCCTATTTGGGATTTTGGACCCCCGGGTTGTGTGTTTTAACCTTTTATATATACTTGCCCGTTTTTAGATCCGTCCTTTGAATGCCCAACCCAATCCGAAGATCCAAATTAGATTCCGTCAGTTTCTACACGTCACTTTAACCCACCCGGTCGTGTCGGAGAAAACGGCACGTCGATCGGATCCCTATTTGGGATTTTGGACCCCCGGGTTGTGTGTTTTAACCATTTATATCTGTTTGACCGTGTTTTTAGATCCGTCCTTTGAATGCTCAACCCAATCCGGAGATCCAAATTAGATTCCGTTAGTTTCTACACGTCACTTTAACCCACCCGGTCGTGTCGGAGAAAACGGCACGTCGATCGGATCCCTATTTGGGATTTTAGACCCCCGGGTTGTGTGTTTTGACCCTTTATGTATACTTGGGTGTTTTTTAGATCCGTCATTTGAATGTCCAACCCAATCCGGAGATCTAAATTGGATTCTGTCAGTTTCTACACGTCACTTTAACCCACGGTCGTGTCGGAGAAAACGGCACGCCGATCCGATCCCTATTTGGGATTTTGGACCCCCGGGTTGTGTGTTTTGACCCTTTATATATACTTGGGTGTTTTTTAGATCCGTCAATTGAACGCCCGACCCAATCCGGAGATCCAATTAGATTCCGTCAGTTCCCACACGTCACTTTAACCCACCCGGTCGTGTCGGAGAAAACTACATGCCGATCCGATCCCTATTTGGGATTTTGGACCCCCGGGTGTGTGTTTTGACCCTTTATATATACTTGGGTGTTTTTTAGATCCGTCAATTGAACGCCCGACCCAATCCGGAGATCCAAATTGGATTCCGTCAGTTCCCACACGTCACTTTAACCACCCGGTCGTGTCGGAGAAAACGGCACGCCGATCCGATCCCTATTGGGATTTTGGACCCCCGGGTGTGTGTTTTGACCCTTTATATACTTGGGTGTTTTTTAGATCCGTCATTTCAATGCCCAACCCAATCCGGAGATCCAAATTAGATTCCGTCAGTTCCCACACGTCACTTTAACCCACCCGGTCGTGTGGGGGAGAAAACGGCACGCCGATCAGATCCCTATTTGGATTTTGGACCCCCGGGTTGTGTGTTTTAACCCTTTATATGTAATTTGTTGTTTTTTAGATCCGTCATTTCAATGCCCAACCCAATCCGGAGATCCAAATTAGATTCCGTCAGTTCTCACACGTCACTTTAACCCACCCGGTCGTGTGGGAGAAAACGGCACGCCGATCAGATCCCTATTTGGGATTTTGGACCCCCGGGTTGTGTGTTTTAACCCTTTATATGTAATTTGTTGTTTTTTAGATCCGTCAATTAAACGCCCGTCCCAATCCTTAGTATATGAAATTAATACTAATACTGACCTGAGCTACTGGCTGTGTGGGGCGTACTCCCTGCATTATTGAGATGAACTGCTGAACCATATCATTGAACTGCGTCTGTAGCTGTACCCGCTGCGTCTCTATCTCTACCCGCTGCGCCTGTAGCTCTACCCGCTGTGTCTGTAGCTCTACCCGCTGCGTCTGTAGCTCTATACGTAGCTCCTCCCGAATGATGCCTCTAATGTCCTCTACACCACTGACGGGCGGCGCAGAAGATGAACTCGCGTGTGCCGGGGGAGCGATCGAACTGGCATATGAGGACAACACTCGATGAGTATCCAGGCTGTCCCCAAAGCCGTACACTCGACCCTTCCTCGGCACTCCCGCTGCCTCGACCCAAGCGTCCGCATCCAAATCTGGCTGGGGAGTGCCCTCTGTGTAGCGCTCCGCCATCGTCCTATCGTACGTCTCCTGTAAAATAATTTAAAATTAAATTATTGAAAATAAATTACTTTAATATCATAATTGAATTCATAATTTAAAGCTTGACTTACAGCAATCGTGCGGGCACTCTCGGTAACATAGTCATCCGTCCCCTGCCACTTATGAGTCAGGTCAAATAACTCGCGGAAAGTAGGGGCACGCTCCAGGTCGTGATGCTTAAATTCAACAAAATTAGTTAGTTTCACAATAATAATCCATATGTATATATGAATAGAACAATAAAATACTTACCAATTTTTTACTGTGGGTCGCATAAGATACGGATCCACTAGTATGCACATTCTTCTCCGGTTGAGTTGCTCTGTTGCGTATTGCCTCCTGTGACCGCTGCTGCCATGGTCCAGCAGCCCAACGCTCGCAAAGGGACTCCCAATAGTCCCTCTGCAGCCAAACAGGGCCGTAATCCACCCAAGCCATAGGATCCCGGTTGCCTGTGGTCTTCATTGCCTTGTCCCGTACCTCCCACATCGACTTTCTTAAATTAGTCTGGGCCGTAATCTCCCAGACGGCTCGAGCTCGAGGGAGATCCTCGGGTCTCGTGAACGCGAACCTCCGCTGTAAAGAAATAAAATTAATCAACGTTCTAAAAAATAATTGAATAAATGACTTCAACTCTTCTAAAAAATAAAAATACCGTAAACATGTCAAATAATAAATCCCGGACTGGCACCGGGAAGTCTCTCCATGCATCCACTGGTCCTGGAATATGTGCGTGGACCAGCGTCGTAATATAGCGGGAAGCAGGACTGGGATCTATCTTCCCCCTGCAATTCCACATTAATTTTCTACATGAAATGTATATCCTAAATAACAAATACAGTAACACTGAGATGATGAACTTTACCCTGAGATCCAGCATGGTTGTCGTCCTGGTAGCTGAGGCCCCTCCTCAGCTGCTGGATGTTGGCTCTCCACCTCTGTTGAAAACAATTTAGTACACTTTTATTGTATAAATTGCAAGAGACCAAACATACTAATCCATTGAAACATACGTTTACCTTGTGGTGAGGAAGAAGACGAAGGTGGCACTACTCAGATGGTCGACAGGGAGGCAAAATTTCATACACATTAGAAAATATGAATTTCAAATAAACAACAATATAGAAATTTACCTGTCGCTGGGACGACGGGCGTGGACGGGGAGGTAGTCCCTGCAAAATTTCATACACATTAGAAATTATGAATTTCAAATAAACAACAATATAAAAATTTACCTGTCGCTGGGACGACGGGCGTGGACGGGGAGGCAGTCCCTGCAAAATTTCATACACATTAGAAATTATGAATTTCAAATAAACAACAATGTAGAAAATTACCTGTCGCTGGGACGACGGGTGGACGGGGAGGCAGTCCCTGCAAAATTTCATACACATTAGAAATTATGAATTTCAAATAAACAACAATATAGAATTTACCTGTCGCTGGGAAGACGGGCGTAGACGGGGAGGCAGTCCCTGTAAAATTGTATGTACGTTAGTTCTCGTGAAATCAATATAAACAATAATACCCATATGGTTTTTTGTATACATATGCATATACCTGTCGCGGACCTGGAGGCAGACGTGGATGGGAGGCAGTCCCTCTGCCACGAACGTGGCAACCGTCCGACTGCGTCCTTATCACTCAGGAACCCTATGACTCCAAAAAAGCCATTGCCAAATTGAATGCCAACACCTTCCGCAATTCCGCCCTTCATCGGATGATTCATCATATGTTCACTACCCTCATTGTTCCAAAAGATGGTAGTAGAGAACTGTAACTGAAGTTCACAAAATCTGTTCTACTTTTTTCTTAATGGCCTACAAATCAACTTGCCCAACTCATGTTGACCTCATCATGCATTGTTACAAGGATCCAAAACGCTCAATGCCTTACGCCTGTCCCATTACATCCGTCATATGTTATGTTGGCATTCCCCTTAGAGCAGGTGACACTGTTTCCCTTAAACCAAGATGTGCATATAATCTTGCAACAGCTAAAAGGATGGGGTACAAGATGGTTGAAGGCAGAGTGACAAGGACCCTTAAAGGGCAAGAAGCAGCTGAGGAAGACAAAGATTCCGAAGAAGAAGACAGCAGGAGGAGGAAGAAGAAGAATCAGAGAAAATATGGACATTTTAGGAGGCAATGAGGATGTACCATATATTCCAAGTGAACCAGATATTCAGAGTGCATCTCAAGTTCCATTGTCTCAAGATATGAAAGACTTCATCTCTGAACAACTGCTTCAATGTCAAACAAGAATCACACAGCATATAAATACTCAATTTGGTGAGTTGAACCAGCATTGGATCAGTTGAAGCAACACGTGGACACTAGAATGGATGCCATTGAATAGAGTCATGGTCATCTTCAAAGGCATCTGGATGGCATGGATTATGGTCTAATGCACCTTCGGGATGATTTTCAACATCTTCAAAATTTTTACAATCCTCCCTACCCTACAGATGACAATTTTTCCAACTTGACATCTCATGTTGCTCAGGGTCCCTATCGTCCCACTCCTCCGAGGGATGACAATCCGTAGACATTACATGTATACGGAGAATTTTCTTTTTGAAAGGAACAAATGTTCAGTAGAAATATGAAGTGGTCATCTTTTGAATTATCTGTGTATGATGTATGGCATCACAGCCACATGTAATGAATGATCAATATTTTGAATGAAATTAACTTTTGTTTCCTTCATGACTTATTGTACTTTCCATCCTGTTGAATGTAATCACAAATATGTACATATGCCCAAATTTTGGAATGAAATGAGCAGTTGTTGTCGACAAGCAAGGATATAGCTGTCGACCCAGTGATCTCCATCAGACAACAAGGTTCTGGCAAAACAAAAGAAAATCAGTAGTTGTCGACACCAAGGGTACAACTGTCAACAACCAAGGATCTCTTTGTAATTGGCGGCTTCACTTGAATTATCTGTGTATGATGTAACACATCTGTGTATGATGTATGGCATCACAGTCACCTATCGACAACCAAGGATATAGCTGTCGACAACT
>JACBKR010004446.1:0-23680 GCA_014218235.1 Colocasia esculenta | reverse complement strand
AGACAATATCGTCCATTATTGTGCTTAATCTATATACATCTTTAAAACAAGCTATTTGGGATTGCTATTCTAGTGAATACTCACATCAACGTATACTGACAACAAGAGACAGTTTGAGTTGTCTACTGTTCTAGCATTTAATGTGTGCAGGGTCCTGAAGACTTTCTATCATACAACGTTGGACCTATAGACGTCAGAAGACCCTATCTCTTTGTGTGCTCAAATGGATAAAAGATAGTTGAAGCTTCCAAATGTCAAACAGTCTAACGTCAATCAATTCAAGAGACAACGGTTACTTCAACGGCAGTATTTCAAATAGAAGATATAAATTCAAAGACAGAATGAAGAAAAAAACAAAAAAAATGAAGTAGAGAACAAGCATCTCGTACTCAAGCATTCAAATTCTTCGGCAAGAAGTCCAGAGCCAAGAACTTCATTCCACCTAGCTTTCGCTCTTGCTCTCCTCACTGTAGTGAAAATCTTGAGAGAGCTTGTGTAGTTCTGAGAGTGTACTTAGCATAGATTCTTTGCTCTCAGTGCTAGTCGCTTCAGATCTTTGCTGTTTAAAAGCTTGATCTAGGGGTTTGATCTTATTCCATTCTCTTTGTGTTGTTTCCCTTCGGTTGTGAAGGAAGACCTGGTGGGGTATCCAGGGTGTTGTTATTCCTTCAGGTGTGAAGGAAGACCAGCCGAGCTAGGTGCTGTAGCGTCCTTAGGGGGACTGTACCGTAGTTAGTAAAAACCTGAGTAGTTGCTCAGGGACTGGACGTAGGACTCCTAAGGAAAGGAGGTCCGAACCAGGATAATCTTTGTGTCGTGTGATTGTTTTCTTTGTGTATTTGATATTTAAACTAACAGTTACTAACCTCTTTCGAAGAACGTTTGTGTGAATGTTTTTAGTTACATGTATTCTAGATTAATTTTAAAAGACCCATTCACCCCCCTCTGGGCTCGTCAACTGGGCAACATAGCCGCCGCCTCCCTCTGATGCAGGGCGGCCCCGCCGGCCCCCGCCCCGCCACCGGCGACCGCGGACGGCGCCGGCGACACCGGAGGCCGCCTGCCAAGGCCCCCAAACGCCCAGAAAAACCCATAAAAACCACCAAAAATCTGCAGAAATCGCCCCTTCTTAGACTGTCCAAGAAGCATGGTGGCTGCATCTTGCAGAGGGCCGTGTGACCTCTACAGAGGGCCAAACGACGCCACAAAGGGTTCTTCGCGATGCCCTTGGTACAGGTAACGATTCCCATGTACCAAACAGGAAGTGCACATCCCATGTGCGACCAAGAATGCAGCAACTTGGCGATTCATGCAAAACGCGAACCGATGAAAATGCATGAAATAACATTCATATGGTGCCGATTCCGACCGAGCCAGCAACCTGGCTCTGATACCACTGTAAGGAATAGATCAGAGCGCAACGGAAAGCGCGATTCCCTCAGGTTGATATCGTTGCCGGTGATCGAAATCGAACAAAAAAACGTAAAAACCATGCGGGAAGATCCGATCTTTACCTTTGCGGGGTTGAGAAACTCCCGAACCCGGGGAGGAGGTAGCGCTGGAGGCACTGGTGCTTCAAGCCGTTCAGGTGTCCGGCCTCTAGACGTCTACGCGAACTCCAGACGCAGACGGGATCTCCTCGGTCTCCACGCATCCCTGGATCTCAGCTCCACCATGTGCCAGGAGAGAGAAGAGGTGGGGGCACCCTAGGAGAGAGAGGAGGAGGCGACCAGAGAGAAGACCTGGAGCTTGGGCCCGGGTTTGACTCTCCACGTGTATTTATAGACACTGCAGTTTTTCACAAAAACCCAGTTATGTCTATAACGTCATCCTTCCCAGTCTGCTCGGAATTCTATTACGTGTGACCCTCTAGGCCCAAGTGCTAGTCCAGTTTTCAGCCCATTAAGTCCAATAACTCTTTATTGACTTACTTTAATTAATTAATAACTCATATTAATTAATTACATAATCGATTATCGTCTCACGATAATTGACGGGCTTCCAATCAAGTTGGGTGCCAAGCAACACCACTTGATCCTTGAAAGCATTGGGGTTCAGCAAGCCCATTCAAGGAACATTTTTTGCGTCAACAGATACCACGTGACTATAATCCTTCGCTCGTACAATGCTCTCGAGTGCACTTAAGGTATGGTCAACTGTCAAACCCTAATGTGTGCACTCACTTGGTTTAGATGCCGCATAACAATATCAGAAAACTCCTTTTCTGATAAGTAGTCTTGCCCTGGCCAGGGACTCTCAGGCATCTTTCCCTAGAGCATTCACTCTCTTATTACCGAGAGCGAGCGATCCCATGTTAACCACACAATCACCTTCGAAGGTATTCCGCTAGATCCGAACACTTAACTGATTAAGACCTCATGGCTAGAGATCTATAAGTTAAGGTCGAAACTAGAAGTCCACCGACAAGGTGTCCTGGTGTCTCAGGTCTAAGGACCAATCACGCCACTGTGACAATGAATCTAGCTGGTTGACAGTTAGGTAACATTACCATCCAGCAATTCATAACAGATCAGTTCAGTGAACTCATTCTCCAATGAGCACCTACAGATTCACCTTAGTGTCTCCACACAAGTGACTATAAGACCAGTCACCCTCATATATGAGCAGGTGCAACCTGTACTAGTCTAACGGATATCCGATGTCCTGCTCGAATATCCTCCGACTAGGAACATTAAGAATATGCATTAAAGGACATTAATCCCATTGTTATGATCTCATCATAATTAATATCCATTGCGCATATTCATGGACTTTATAATGAAACGATAAACGAATTACACATAATAAATATAAAAGCCTTATTATTATTATTAAAGAACAAAATTGTACAAGTTATGATTGGCTTGAGGATACCCATAACTAACACGCAGAACCGGGAGAAGCCCTCTCCACCCTAACCAGTGGTACTTGTCCACCTCCGGGATTTCATCATGATGCCCACAGAATATCACATACACATTGAGCCTTCCATAGAGACTTTTCTACAGTATGGCTCCACAGCCTTTTATGGTAGCAATGTCAATTTCGGCACATATTTCACTTAAACACATTCTCTTAATTATTCACATGATTAACATCAATTTATATACACTATTTGGTTCATTCACATGCATATTACTCAACACATAAACTTCAATTTATTGAACCCATCATGAATGTTTAATAGTGTCAAATCATACATAACAGTACCTAAACATGCTGCTAATCACTTGAAAATATAATTTCTAATCAATCATGCTTAACATGGCTTTAATACCCTTATAAATGCAACAATATCTACAGATATCAAAATATTCCCAAATTTTAACTACAAACTCTACACATAGAATAGATCATGTGACTAGTTTCTCAGAATTTCGTAATAGTATAACTATTTTTAACATTTAATAAAGATTACATGCAATTTTAGCAATATATCACACTTTAACATGATAGACAGTAAACAATCAGTCTCACAGTTTAAAACATGTAAACAGTAGCTCTAAGTTCATGAAAATTGTATGAAATGATAACATGCATCAAATCTATTTATTCAGAATTTAATCCTGCCAATTCATGCATATTTATCCATAACAAAAAATTATATTAAATGAAAGCATGATCAGAAAACACATCAATTCATGGATTTATCTAAGACAATACCTGAACATCCATAATTTTTTACAGCATGAGAAAACATCGAGAAATCTGGAAATCATATCACAGAGATTAAAATCACAATTCTGTAAGAACCAGAAGAACTTGGCGGCAAGGGTCTTGCCATCAAGGTGGGTTAACGGCACAATCGATTGCCGTTAAGTCATGAACTTGGCGGCAACAAGGTTGCCGTCAACCTCCTGTCTGCAGAAAAGTGCAGACTGACCACAGAAAAACACAGAATTTGGGGGTCCATGACACGATTTAAAAATCCGTAAAAATTCCTAAACTCTAGGGGATATGTCTAGGGATGAAACCTCTAAGTTAATTGTCTTTAGAAAAAAACTCAAAAGATCTAATTCTAGTGGTGAAGCCCTCCTTGGTCAAGCCAAAGAGGTGATTTCTTCAACCCAAATCCGATCCTCGCGCTTGCACAGATGATCTCCAGAGTCAGGGGAGCTCCTTCACTCCAGAAGAACCTTCCAGTCGAAGAAGATTACCGGAGGAAGCCTCTCAAACGCCAGATCAAGCCTCTCAAAGGTCTCCCTTTTCTCTCACCCGAACCCTAGAAATTCTTTCTAAACCAAAGGGTCTTTCCTAGCCAAGATGTCTAGGTTATATAGGCTAAGAGTCGGGGTAAACCTAGTATTAGAGTCCTGACCATTGGGGGATATGTTTCCTAAACAATCTCCGGAGAAAACGGGGCCGTTTCCAATCTAGAATCCCAAACGCAGCCGGAGAAGTAGACGACCACATAGCTGCCGCCAACCTGAAACAGACGGCCACATAGCTTCCGTCAACCTGAAATAGACGTCAATCGATGTTGACGTCTAGATCCTCTGGCCATACAGTCAACGGCACAGAAGTTGCCATCAATCTGCTCTTACGTCAAGGGATGTTGACATTAAACAAGGATTTCGGGCAGAACAAAAAAAAACATCAAAACAACATACATGCACAGAAATAAATAAATATTATATGCATAAAATTTAAGGGCCTTACACCCTCTCCCCCTAAAAGAAAACTTCGTCCTCGAAGTTAGCACAGAAATACTAACCAAATAAATCGGGATATTGCTTCTACATGGTGTCCTCAAGCTCTCATGTAGCCTCCTCCCATGAGAAATTTCTCCACAATACCTTCACGGATGCAATGGCCTCGTTTCTGAGGTGTTGAACCTTCCGATCTAGGATAGCTATGGTTGCTTCACATAAGACAAGTCTGGCTAAATCTCCACTGGCTCGTGACTGATAACATGTGATGGATCTCCCATGTATCTTCTAAGCATAGACACGTGGAAAATCGGGTGCACACTAGCTAGCCCTGGGGGTAAAAACTAGCGCATACGCCACATGCCCATCCGCTGAGAGTCTCAAACCGGCCAATGAACCTCAGATTCAACTTGCTATTTCTGCCAAACCTGACCACGCCTCATGTAGGCGAAACCTTGAGAAATACATGCTCGCCAACCTCAAACTCTAAGTCTTTCTTCTATTGTTGGCGTAGCTCTTTGCCTCTTGCGCTGCAACCAATATCGCTTGATAAGCTGAATCTTATCCAAAGTCTCCTGCACCAACTCCAGACCAACCAACTATCACCTGTCTTCCCAGCACAAAGGAGTCTACAGGGCCGCCGTACAAAGCCTCGAATGGAGCCATGTCAATGCTTGCATGAAAACTGTTGTTGTAGGCGAACTCCACAAGAGGTAGATGACATTCCCAATCACCCTTCCAATCAAGCACGCATGCTCTCAACATATCCTCAAGCGTCTGGATCGTCCTCTCAGACTGGCCATCTATCTGAGGGTGAAATGCCGAACTAGCTTCAACTGAGAACCCAACGCCTCCTGAAGAGCCTGCCACGCCTCGATGTAAACTGCGGGTCTCTGTCAGAGATAATAGACTTTGACACACCATGCAGTCTCAAATACTGCCAACATACAGCCTCGCCAAGCTCTTTACAGGCTGTTTTCTTCTTCATGGGTAAGAAATAAGCAGTCTTGGAGAAACAGTCTACAATCACCCAAATCGAATCATTGCCCTTAGCTGATCTGGGCAAACCTGTCACAAAATCCATGGTGATTGCTTCCCACTTCCATATAGGTATCTCCATCTTCTACATAAGGCCCGATGGTCTCTGACGCTCGACCTTTACTGTTGACACACCAACACCTGGATACAAATTCTGCCACATCCTTCTTCATTCAGACACCAGAAGGATCTCTTCAAGTCCTGGTACATCTTGGTGTTGCTGGGTGAATGGAGAATCTCAACCTGTGAGCTTCTACAAGTACTCGCTCATGAACATCAACAACATCAGGGACACACACTCGGTGTTGAAATCTGATAACACCGTCCTCATCTCGAACAATGCTTGCTTGCCCACCCATCTCTTGAAGCCTGGGGTCAGCTCTCTGCTACTCGATCACTCGTCTAGAACCAGGATCGAATAGACAATTGAGCCACGAAAGCATGACACAATTGTGGCTCTAACTCGGTCATTGCACATGCCACATCTCTAGCATCTTCCAATCCTACGAAAGTAATGACCTCTTCCTGCTAAGCGCATTTGCCATGACCTTTGCCTTCCCTAGATGGTAATGAAGCTCGAAGTCATAGTCTTAAAGGAACTCTATCACTTCTCTACCGCAGGTTCAACTCCTTCTAAGAGAAAAAATACCTCAAACTCTTGTGGTCAGTAAACACTCAAACTTGACACCATAAAGATAGTGTCTCCAGATTCAGTGCATGAACCACAACTGCTAACTCCAAATCATGGGTCGGAAGTTACGCTCATACTCCTTTAATGGGCGAGAAGCATAGGCAAACTACCTACCATGCAGCATTCACACACATCCAAGGCCTATCTGGGACGCATCAGAATAGATAGCAAAACCCTCTGCACCACTAGGCAAGATCAACATAGGTGCAGATGTAAGCCTCATCTTCAGCAACTGGAAACTGCTCTCGCAATCATCAGACCACACATACTTCACACCTTCCTGGTTAGCTTAGTCAAAGGTATAGCAATAGAAGCAAGCCTTCAATGAATCGCCTGTAATAGCCTGCTAACCCAAGAAAACTCCTAATCTCGGATGGTGTCCTTGAAGTCTTCACTCTAACACCGCCTGAACCTTCGCCGGATCAACAGCAAACTCAGCGCCGAGAGAACATGCCCAAGGAAATAAATCTCGTGCATCTAGAAGTCGCACTTGCTGAACTAGCATACAGCTTGTGCTCTCGAAGAACCTCCAGAACAATCCTCAGATGCTCACGGTGTGTAGCCTCATCAGAAGGAATACACATCGTCTATGAACACCACAACAAAGCTATCCAAATATGGTCTAAAAACCCCTGTTCATAAGATCCATGAATGTTGCAGGGGCATTAGTCAGACCAAATGGAAGCACAAGAAAACTATGTGTCCATAACGGGTCCTGAATGCAGTCTTGGACACATCTTCTCCCTTGATCCTCAACTGATGGTAGCCGGACCATAGATCTACTTGGAAACACAGATGCACTCTATAGTGATCAAACAAATCATCTATACGCGGTAAGGGGTACCTATTCTTCAATGTCCACCTGATTGAGCTTCCTGTAGTCGATGCACAGCCTGAGGGACCATCTTTTCTTCTTCACGAATAGCACAGGTGCCCCTTGGTGACACACTAGGGCGAATGAACCCTTATCGAGCAAATCCTGCAACTGCTTCCTCAGCTCGGCTAACTCCGCAGGTGCCATCTGGTAGGGAGCCTTAAAGATAGGTGAGGTGTCTGGAAGCAACTCTATAGTGAACTCTATCTCCCTTGCTGGTGGCAATCCAGACAAATCATCAGGGAACACGTCTGAAAACTTCTGCACAACCTCGATCTTCTCTAGGGTAGAGACTAATCAGTCTTAGGAACTAAGACCATGCTAGCAAGAAAAAGTCACAACCCTTGTCACCATCCTCATAACCTCATGGCGGAGATCACAAAATCTTCCCGCAAGATTCCTTGGCAACGGATGTGCGAACTCATCCTCTCCAGGAATACGTAAAGTAATCTTCTTCCCTCTGTAATCCACCAAGGCATAGTGCTCCTCAAGCCAATCCAGACCTAGTACAGCATCATAGTCCTTCATCTTGAGCAAGTAGCAGCATCGAACAAGCCTTGCTCCTCAATGCACACAGTTAAGGATGGAATGCACTTCTGGTTGCTACCGTACCTGCTGACATGTGCACAGACAAGGGAACCTCTAACTCCTCTGCCTCAACTCCAGATTCTGCTGCTTAACTGCTTAGCAATTGCTCAGAAATAAATGAGTGTGTATCATCCGTATTAAACAAACTTGATCTGCATACCCATGACTAGAACTGTACCTTTCATGATGTTCTCGGCCTGCTCTGTGTCATCTCGAGGTAGTGCAAACACTCGGGCTTGGGCCTGAGGCCTTCCTGGTCTCCCTGTCACTGGTGCTGCTGTTGCTGCCGCTGCTAGGTCTAGTGCTCCTCTCTGAGTGAACTGTGAAGTCTGGGGCAATCTCTGATCTAGTGCTCGGTGCTGCCACACTTCAGACACTCCCTGCAAGCTTCTAACACTCGGTGGCGTCGTGTGCCCTTCCGCAATGAGGACACATCTTCTTGTCACTGGCCTGAAGCTAGGTGTCTGTGGTACAACCATTGCTGACTCAGAGCTGCTGGACGTTGTGGCGACTGGTACACCACTGCCTTCTTCTTGTCTTGCCTCTGAAAAGGTGGCGCTGACCTCTTTGAGCTGCCCTCTTCTCCTCAATATACTGGTCCATTCACTCTCCTCTCTGCATGCTGCGCTGAGAGCCTCATCTAAAGTACGATGGTCAAAAGCGACCAGTCTGGACCTGAGTGATGGTTTGAGCCCATCACAAACTTCTTGGCCTTCCTTCGCTCATCTACAACAATATGAGGAGCATATTTTGAAAGCTCGGCAAACTAGCCCGTACTCCAGAACCGTCATGGAGCCTTGTGTGAGAGAGGAAACTCTGCTCCATCGTGTCCTGGATGTGCTCGGGGATGAACTTGGCTCGAAATAGCCTCGTGAACTCGGCCCAAGTCACCTCAATAGCACCGTCCTCGTACCTCGTACGTAGCACGAAGGCCCACCAAACATCGGCTCCTCCTGCAAAACACAACTCATAAGAACCATACAACTAAAATCTTAACCTTACACAAGGTATATATACTCTAAGTACCTGTAGCATGAAAGTAGCCAGGCTAACTTTATCTTCCTCTACACACTGATAGCCCAGAAAATCTTTTCACCTCCTCATCCAACTCTCTGCCAAAGGGGCTGACTCTCCCCCTTAAAAGAAGGCAGAGCCATCCTCTTAAACCTCTCATGATGACGGGCCACCATGGCCATGCTCCTGGGGAATTGGAGCTAGAGCCGAGCCTGAGACAACAAGCAACAATATGCAACCATACATTCAACAAAACATACTACTCCTAATTAACAACTCTAACCTATGCCTGCAACTGAGCCTGCAGTGCCGTCTGCGTCTGAGGCTAAGTCTGCATTGCCTGAACCAGGCCTTGCATGAATACGCCATAGTCCACAGGTGGTGGTGGAGGGAGTTACCGTAGGACCCTGGGGTGCTGGGACCTGCTGCTCACCCCTCTATCACACCTCTGCTCGTCCCGAGCCTGGGTACTGCACCTACCACGGCTCGCCATTGCCTGTAAAATAATTAACTCAGTTAGAATCTAAGTTACTTAGTCCTAACCATTTCTTAACTATTTAATCATTATTAAGTATTTTCCACATGTAGGACTAATTTATAAACACTTCGCAATATTGTGTAGATGATGGCTTATTCATGTACAATCTCAACCTGTGCTCTGATACCAATCTCTGTAACGACCTCTTTATACCGATACAATTATACTAACCCCCATCGATATAAAGGGCGCCGGTCATAGTGGGACATGTACCCACACAACACAGTAGGTAGAAATGTACATAAATAACAAAAGAAAGTACAGCGGAAATGAAAGATACTCTTATTCCATCATCATTCACACATTCCACAGTTATATAGTAGCAATGTAAATAACCAATGTCCACAATTATACAGTCCATAACAAAATGTCATTGTCCACATACTAATGAAAGAAAGTGCAGTCTAAACAAGTAGTCTCCACAAGCAGCTACTCCTCTCACTCGGAGTCGCTCCTCACAATGTCCTCCTCAAGCACGGGGACACATGTCTCACTTGTATGTTAAAGGAAGTATGAGTCTTCAAAACGACCCAGCAAGCAACCCATTGGCACATCCTTACACATATCACATTTCTACTCTAATTTTTAACAACAAGAGAAGTTTGGCACATGGCTTATACAAATTAAACAAGTACACATAAATAACCTATAACATGCTTTCTACACATGGTCTTAACCTGGATTCATGGTGCCAATTTCAATTCATATCATTTCATAGTTCTAAACAAATAGATCATGAATTAAGCTCATGGTACTAACAAACCTAGCATGATGTCTAACACTTTTCACATGCTTTTACATCAAATAAACCACATCTTTTACTTGTGTTTTAACATAAATAAAACATATTCACATGATTTCACATCACTTCACATAGTAACATATTACACATCACTTTCACATGAAACATTTGCACATTTACACATGTTTCACACATTTACACATATTTTTCGTGACACCAAGTCCGAACCACCATAAAGAAGACACACATATCAACATAACACATACCGTCACCTAGGCAATATAGTGAAAATCTTGGTAACCGTGCAGAATCGGAAGAAGCCCTCTCTCACCCTAACCAGTGGTACTTGTCCACCTCAGGATTTCATCCTGGTGCCCACAAGATATCACACACACATTGAGCCTTATAGGGACTTTTCTACCATACGGCTCCACAACCTTCAATGGTAGCAGTGTCAATTTCGGCACAGATATTTCACTTAAACACATTCTCTTAATTAATCACATGATTAACATCAATTTATATACACTTTGGTTCATTCACATGCATATACTCAACACATAAATTTTTCTGCTTGATCCTTCTTCTAAGCTTTGGACATTCAGATTTGTAATGTCCTGGCTGATTACACTCATAGCAAGTTGGCTCTTTCTTCTTATCTTTCTTGAAAAATCTTTTTGAGCCAAACTCTTCTTCTTTGCAAGAATTCTCTGCAGTTTTCTTGAAAGCATAGCCTCATCATCACTGTCATCTGATTTTTCCTTTGAATCTTCAGATGAGAAGGAATCTGCAATCTTCAAGGCATTTGAAATTTTCTTTTCGAGGAATTTTCAGAAAACCTTTCCATATTAATTTCATGAGCCATAAGGGATCTATTAATTTATCAATAGATAATTGTGTTAAGTCATGAGCTTCCTCTATGGCTGTAACTTTAGGAGTCAGACATTAGTTAGGATCTTTGTGAGTGAGTGTGAAAAACAAATCATTTCCCCTCATATTTGATGATGACAAGTTGTGATTTTAATGCGTAACCATTGGAACACGTAAAATACATCACCGGAAATTACAATATTCAAAAAGAATGTTTCCAAGCACATTTATCATTGATATTCATGATAATATATTTATCTAATGATTTATGTGTTTATTTTCTCAGGAACAAACTTTTCTGCAAAGGTAGTGTCGACACAACCACCCTTGGTGTCGACACAATGGTTCAGAACAAAGGCAGAAATGTGAAGAAAAGTCCATCTCAGGTCGACACGAGTCCAGAGCAGGTCGACACCACCCCATCTCAGGTCGACACCAAATCAGGCAGTGTCGACACTAGATGCCTTCCCAGAAGGCCATTTTGCTGTCTGGGATAGTAGGTCGACACTAGATGCCTTTCCCAGAAGACCAGTTTTGCTGTCTGGGACAGCAGGTCGACACCACTGATCTCAGGTCGACACTAGAGACCTCTTCCAGGGAACTGTTTGGCCAGTCTGGGATAGTGTGTCGACACACCTCAAGGGCAGGTCGACACACTCCGGAATCTCTGTGACTTAAGATTCCTCCTGGACACGTGGCACCCCAGGGAGATGTCAGATCAACATTGGATCATGTGCCCACGTACCCCAAGGGTATCTTTCAGATATTTAGGGTATAAATACCCTCCTTAAGGGCACTCATCCCAAGAGAATCTCAGAAGAGCCTCCAGAAACCTCCAAGCGGCGGCCAGAGAGTCTCTCCTCCCTGTTCTTGCTCTCTCTTGTGCTTCCACCTCAATTCACCCTTCTCCAAGCACAAGATCGAAGTCTGATCAACATGAAGCACTAGCATCAACTTCAAAGGAGCAGTCAAGTAGAAGCCTGCAATTGTGAAGCTCTCAAGGAAGATCCCAAGATCAAAAGTGCAGAGCATCGGCAAGGGACTTCAAGTGATCAAGATTCTTCCATTTCGGCCTCTACAAGGGAGTTTTTCTTGAAGACAAGAATTGTCAACTAGAGTCTAAAGTCTTTCTTGTCTCTTCCTGGCTATTCTAGAAGTTGTGCATAATTGTTGCATCAATCTTCTTGAATTGGCCTTAATAGATCAGATCATTGCTAGAGGATCTGCATCTTGTTGTTTTTGTTCTAGCATATGGTTGTGAGCCTGTGTGCTCAGGTCTTTGAGTCGTCGCACTCAAGTTGGGTTGTTGAGCAGTCTTGCTCAGAGTCTAGAGTAGTCTTGCTCTAGGTAGTGTGTGAGTTGTCTAACTCACTTGTGGAGTTGTCAGGCTCCTGTGTGGGTTGTGTAACCCAGGTTGTTAGTGGATCCTCACTGTGTGTGAGGGGTGGATGTAGGAGTCACATGGTGTGATTTCCGAACCACCTAAAAATCTGTGCATTGGTCTCTTTGTGGTTTGAAATTACTCTTCGATAGATGAATGCATAGGATCGTTTGAATCTACCTAATCAACCTGTTTTCACTCTCCAATTGTTTTAACTCACTCAATATCTTCTCAGATCTGTGAAATTTGCTTTTAATCTAACTCTGATTCAAAGGTTTTTCAAAACTGGTTTAGCTTCCGCATTAGTTGGCCTAGATCTATTCAACCCCCCCCTTCTAGATCTTGTCCACACCTTCTATCGATCCTTCAATTGGTATCAGAGCGGTTTACACTTGATCTGATCTGATTTGAGTAGTTTCTGAGTGTTCTGTGTTGCTTGTTTGCTTGATTGTTTGTTTTGCTGAGTGTTTCCTTCCTTGCACCTTCTGTTTAATTAAATGGATTCCAGAGGATTCATAGCTGAGGGCCATTCCATAAATAGGCCACCATTCTTTAATGGAACGGACTATTCATATTGGAAAAATAGAATGCAAGTATTTCTAAGAGCCCAAAATTATGAAATCTGGAAAGTAGTGGAAGTAGGTCCCTATGAAAACCAGGGAGAAGAAGAAACCTGGACTAGGGAACAGATAAGAAGAGCACATTGAATTATAGTGCCATGAACATGATTCAATGTGCTGTTCACCCCAAAGAGTACTCAAGATCTCTATGTGCAAATCTGCCAAAGAGATGTGGGATAAACTTGAGGTACTCTATGAGGGGACATCTCAAGTTAAAGAAACCAAGGCTAACATACTTGTCTCTGATATGAGTTGTTCATGATGAAATCTAATGAGACAATCTCTGAAATGTTTGCCAGTTTATGATCATAGTCAATGGACTGAAGGCCTTAGGTAAGGACTATACTGATGCTGACTTGGTAAGAAAAATCTTGCGTTCTCTCTCTTCAATATGGCACACTAAGGCCACTGTCATTGAAGATTCTAAAGACTTGTCCAAATTTCTTTGGATGAGTTGATAGGATCCTAATGACATACGAAATTAATCTAAAGAGAAATGAGGAACACATAATCAAAACCAAGCCAGTAGCATTAAAGGCCTCATCTAGTAACAAAGACAAAAATCAAGAGAAAATAAGTTCTGATGAGTCTGAGTCCAATGAGGATGAGCTTGCCCTCATGACCAGGCAATTCAGGAAATTCCTAAATACAGAAAAGGGAAGCTCTCAGGGAAAAGAAATTCCCATCAGGTAAAAGAATATTTCCTCTTCTAATGTTAACTCAAATAGGAATCAGAAATCTGATCTTAATGTCATTGTTACAGGTGCAACAAACCAGGACATATGAAGGGAGAATGTCCTGAGAACAAGAAGGAGAAGCACAAGAAAATTCACAAATTCAAGAAGCCGAAGGCCATGGTAGCCACTTGGTCTGATGAAGACTCAAGTGAAGAAGAAGAAGAAGAAAAATCCTCAAGCTCTGGAAGGAGATATGCTTCATGGCAAACAGTTCGGATGGAAAGGTAAGCACCTCTTTTGAAGATTTTTCTGTTGATGATTGGCAGGATGCTTATGCTGAATTAGTTGAAAATATACTGAAATGAGAAAAGAAAATAAGCATCTCAAAAAAAATTGAAACATTTATCATAACCAATCTTCAAACAAAAGAATTTGTGAACTTGAAAATGAAGTAATAGAATTGAATGAAGAAAAAGAAAATCTTTTAAATGTGATTGATGAACTAAAGCTAGCTTCTCAAAAGGCCACCATGAATTCAAAGACTTATCTGAAAAGCTGGAAAAAGAAAATCAAGATAAACAACAAAAGAGTGAAGACATTAAAACTTTGGAAAACCAGCTAAGACAAAAAGATAAGTCATTGAAACATCACAAATGGCAAAGATAATTTGGAGGCCTTGTTGGGAACAAATATGAAATCAATCTCTCATGGACTAGGATTCAACAAACAAAAACCAAGAAAGATAAATCTGGTGAGAAAAAGGATAAAGCACCTTAATTAATTTGTCAAGGTCCTAGTCTTGAAAACAGTGAAATCAAACAAAAATCAAGCAAAACACCAAAAAATCCAAAAACACAGAACAAAAACAAGGCAACCAGGTCGACACAGTCACCTGACAGGTCGACACCAGTCCACAAGAAGAAGGCTTCTGTGGCTGTTGTGTCGACACCAGTCAAGGACAGGTCGACCTGCTCAACATCCACCAAGAAAACCACAAAATAAAAAATTCAAATAAAAATCTGAAAAATAAAAAAAGTCAAAGGAAGTCATTAATGAAGAACCTTGGACCTCCAAGACAGCATATCAAGCTGATTGCACTAATTCTTGGAGCCAATGGTATCATAACCCAAGTTGGTATCATCCTCAATTTTTCTATCCTAACTTTCTGATGTACCAACAAATCCTTGGATTCTACCTCCTCATCTGAATTCTCATGCTCAAATGAAAACACCCCTCCTACCAAAACAAATACTGGTGTTTTCATCCCAAAAGAAAAGAAGAAAGTGAAAAGACTGAGAACACAAAGTAATAAAACAAAAGTCAAAAACAGTCAAATTTGGATGAGAAAAGATTTGTTAACATTGTCCAAACTTTCTGATGGTCCCAACTCTGTTTGGGTACCAAAATCTTCTCTCCACTAATTGATGTTGCAGGAAGGTCGTGCACCAAATCAAATGTGTGGTTCCTTGACAGTGGGTGTTCACGACATATGACTGGAGATAGAGCCAAATTTTCTTTCCTGCTAGAAAAGGAGGGTGGTTCAGTGACATTTGGAGGTAAAATAAAGGAAAGATCATTGGATTTAGAAAGGTTGGTCAAACTTCCTCAAACTCTGTTGATAGTGTTTTTTAGTTGATGGTCTTGATTACAACTTGCTCAGTATCAGCCAACTATGTGACAAAGGTCACAAAGTTGTGTTTGAATCTGATTTTTGCAAAATAATTGATTCATCAACTGATAAAGTCAAAATTTTGGTAAAAGGGAGAACAATGTTTACATGATTGACCTTAATAAAAACTTTTCTGAAAATCTTTGCTTTGTTGCAAATAAAGATGAAATTGCATGGACTGGCACAAAAGACTTGGCCATGCAAGTTTCAGAACCCTGAATAAATTGTTAAGGCTGAATCTGGTTAAGGATCTTCCTGAATCCTTTTCAAATGTTGAAAATCAAGTTTGTGAGATCTGTGCCCAAGGTAAACAAAACAGGAAATCTTTTAAGAATTTCAATGAGGTACTCACATCTAGGCCACTAGAACTACTTCATATGGACCTTTTTGGCCCAACAAGAATTCTAAGTCATAGTGGCAAGAGATATGGGTTGTAATCATTGATGATTTTACTAGATTTACTTGGGTCATTTTCTTGCCCACAAAAGTGATACATGCCTTGAATTCAGGAAATTCTGTACCACTGCCCTAACAAATTATTCATATAAAATCAAAAATATTTTGACTGATCATGGGGGAGAATTGAGAAACCAATCATTTTCTGATTTATGTGCTGAACTTCAAATTTTCCACAAGTTTTCTTCACCAAGAACTCCAGAACAAAATGGAGTTGTGGAAAGAAAGAACATAACTCTTGTGGAAATGGCTAGATCCATGCTCCTTGAGAGTAATTTGCCCAAATCCTTCGGGCTGAAGCTGTAAACACAGCAAATCATATTTCAATAGAGCATTGGTTAGACCAAAATCAAGAAAACCCCTATGAACTACTAAAAATGTGACGGCCCTCATTATACCGGTACGGTTATACCAACCCACGTCGGTATAGCGAGAGTCCTCACAGTGGGACATTTATCCAAACGATACATACAGCTGAGATACACGCGAATATACACAGAGTAGCGGAAGTAAAAGACAAGTCTCTATTCATTCATCATCCACATTTAACATACATGAAGTTTGCAATTAACAATAAAGAACTAAAAGTTCCATAAGTAAATTGCTGAATTTAAATACATAATGTCCACACTTATACATTTTCATGATACTCTAATACAATGTTCAAATTACATACTATGAAAATGCACAAGTCACAAAGAAACTCCAAAGTCTAATCTCCGCGCTCGGAGTCCGTCTCCACTGTCTCTCCAACGGTGCCACGTCACCAACTACACCTGTACGCCGAAGCAAGGAGTGAGTCCAAAGACTCAGCAAGCAACACTACTCATAACATACACGTATAAGTCATAGGGGTTTCTACATGCACATTCAAATTTACAACACATGGCATGCTAATCATTTGAAGGTTTCAACCTATCATGAAAGTTTTACAAATGATACATGGATCATGCTTTCAGATTCCTAAGAATAAAACTTTACCTATCACATGCTCTCTATTCAATTACTCATGAAATTTTGTCTTTAAAGGACCAAGACATGAGAGCTACCAACATGAACATTGTGCATATATGAAAGGAAACACAACTAGCATGAGTTTTTACATGTTCTTAAGCATATACATAGACATTTTCACATGCTTTAAGTTGCTGGTTTCACATGATTTAATGGCTGTAAACCTACACATAAGAGCTATCATGTTGCTTAAAACATATCATGTGAACAACCAATCATGTATTTTGTACCCGTGCTCATCAATTATCCCTAACATGGATTCTAGATATTTTGCACATATAAACATGATGATAACAACATAAGATCACTGATTTCACATGGTTTCAGATTTGTCTCACATGGATTTCACTATCATATCCTCACATTAAAATTTCACATTTTCTTTACACAAGTTCCTCTTTCACATGGTTAAACTTTGCACATACACATTCACATTGTTCACTTACACATTTACACATGAACATACACATTACACATTTCACATTACACATTTTAGGTGCCGTGACACATAGTCCAAACCACCAAAGAAGGACATATACACATCACATTACACATAGACGCCATCTAGGCATTTCAATGGCGACTCTTGGACTGCGCAGACCGGGAGAACAAGTCTCCACCCTAACCAGTGGTACTTGTCCACCTCCAGAATTTCCCCTAATGCCCTTAGGGTCACTTACACACTGAACTTTCTCAGGGGGACTTTTCCCTGATACAGCTCCACTGCCCTCTACGGAAGCAGTGTCACATTGGCACAGTTACACATTTACACATTTTACCGATTTTACACATGGTTTTACACATATCACTATTCATCTCATTCACTTTCTCACTCATATGCATTTCTCTGTTTTTCCTGACATGGCACTACAGATTTCAGGAGTTTACACACAGTCAATTTCACCAATCAAGTGGGTTTAAGCATATCTAATCACATTACGATAACATACATAGATTACTATATTTCACATGGAAAATACATAACTTCTTATGTACTGGTCCAAATGACCTGAAATTTTAACCACATGCTATTTCGGGTTCTAGATCATACATTCAATTTTTCAGATTTTTCTGAGCTAATTGGAATTTACAGTAAATAAAACACCTATTTAGCATGCCTCATAATTAAGTTGATATGGACTTATACACAAGTCAAAATTCTAGCAAGCTACTGTCTGAACAAAATTACTATTATATGCATGATTGAGAATACAAAATTACCCTAAATCATACAGCCATAGATCAATCATCACAATCTTTCTTGCATGCCTTTTTATTTACCGAACCGAATTTATTAGCAACTCATGCAAGCATGGACAAATATCAAAAATTAGTATACATACACAGACCCACTAATCCTCATGATCTGACAAAACTGAGGCATTCAGATTAGTCCTAACCACAAGCATGGATTGGCAAGACTATCAACAAATCATGCTTACACATTCATGGGATACAATATTCTAACATTCACCACCACACATCACACTCATCCACACACCACATTGACAGTACACATAGTGTATAGGGTTACCATATATCCTCATCACGGAAACCATACCGAAAATAGTGTATAGGAAGGGCAGAACAGGTCACTGTTCTGTCAGAGGAACTTGGCGGCGGTCTCTGGCCGCTGACTCAGGGTCAGCGGCATGGTCGATGGACGCCAAGCATGATCTCAGCGTCCATTGACCTTGCCGTCAATGCAGGTCTGTGCAGAAACACAGACCCGAGCTCTCAAGTTTGGGTGAATGTGAGGGTCTAGGACTCGAGGGAAAATTCATAAAAATAGTAGAAATGACCTAGACACATACGGGGACATTATGGTTAGGTCACTTGCCTTTTAAAAATTGCTCCAATGGGTCTAGGGTGTTGGTGAAGCCCTCCTTGGGAAGTCCCAAGAAGGTGCAAAAACGCCTCCTAGATCTTCTTCCTCCGGCTCCTGGATGATCTCCACACCAAGGGGATGTCGGGGAAGCCTCCTCCTTTGCTCCAGCTATCCTCTTGTCGTGGAAGATGGCCGGATCTAGCTCCAGGAAGTCTGATCTTTGGGTGCAAAAGGTGTGGGTTCTCAGTTTTTTCTAGGGTTTTCTTTCTCTCTTTTCTCCTCTTGCAAGGGTGAAGAGAGGAGTGGGAAGAGGCAAATCCGGGTTCAGACATAAGGGGAGGCCTCTCTCCCACTCACAAGGTGACATGACAGCTCTCAGAGCCGTTGGGGACAACCCCCAATGGCTGAGCTTTCTTGTTTCAGAGGTTTCTGGCTCTGCTGCACATGCAGGCCAAAGAAATAGGCGTCCATATCGCTCGACGCCAGGATTAGTGTTGGCGTCCATGTCTGGACGCTGACACCACCTCAACGGCTAGGGGTTGACGCCAAGGTGGCCTTCGGCTAGAACTCTAAAAATATGTAGAAAACTATGCATACCATGCATATATACATGCAATATGTATATGGTAGTGATCCATACTATCACCATTCAATACATGCATTATTTACATCTAATATAAACATAGGCACACGTAATTATACTAATCAACACTACGTAAATATGTATATACATACACAAGCACAAATATACACACACAAATACAAATAATGCGACGGAAATTCGAGGGCCTTACACCCTCTCCCCCTTAAAGAAACTTCGTCCTTGAAGTTAGAACGACACTACTCAAACAAAAGGGGATACTTCTTCTTCATCGCATCCTCAAGCTCCCACGTCGCCTCCTCGTGAGAAGTTCCGCCATAGAACTTTCAACGACGCAATACTCTTGTTCCGGAGATGCTGAACCTTCCGGTCAAGAATGGCTACTGGTTGTTCGACATACGAAAGATCTGGCTGGATCTCCACTGGCTCATGACTAATCACATGAGACGGATCTCGGACATACTTCCTGAGTGAACGCTAGCCAAAGCTGGGGGTAATGCTAGTCATATGCCATGCTGCCCAAACGTCTGAGAATCTCATATGGGCCAATGAATCTGGGGCTTAGCTTGCTATGCCTACCAAATTTGACAACTCCACAGTAGGCGATATCTTCAAGAAGACATGATCGCCAACCTCGAACTCAAATCCTTCCTTCTGTTGTCGGCATAACTCTTCTGCCTATCCTGTGCCGCAAAAGCCTTTTCTGATAAGCTGAATCTATTCGAAGTTTCCTGAACTAACTCCGGTCCGATCAACTGCCTATCACCAGTCTCCTCCCAACATAAAGGAGATCTGCAGGGCCTACCATACAACGCTTGAATGGAGCCATACCAATACTAGCATGAAAGCTGTTGTTGTATGCGAAATCCACAAGAGGTAAATGACGCTCCCAATCATCCTTCCAATCCAGAACACACGCTCTCAACATGTCCTCGAGCGTCTGGATAGTCCTCTCGGACTGTCCATCGGTCTGGGGATGAAACAACGAATGAGCTTAAGCTCCGAACCTAACGCATCCTGAAGACCCTTCCACAATCTCGAAGTAAATCTTGGATCTCGATCCGAAATGATCGACTTCGGCACACCATGCAATCTAATGATACCGCTAACATACAATCTAGCTAAACTCTCTACTGACTACTTTTTCTTCAGGGCAAGAAATGAGCAGTCTTCGAGAATCTATCTACAACAACCAAATCGAGTCATTGCCCCTTCTAGATCGAGGCAAACTCGATACGAAATCCATAGTGACAGCTTCCCACTTCCATACGGGGGATCATCCTCTGCATAAGGCCGGATGGTCGCTGCCGCTCGGCTTTCACTTGCTGACATACTAGACATCTAGACACAAATCCACAACATCCTTCTTCATGCCGGACCACCAAATGATCTCTTCAGGTCTTGATACATCTTAGTGTTACCCGGATGAATAGAGAATCACGACCTATGAGCCTCCGCTAACACATGCTCACAAACATCTACTACATCAGGGACACAAACACGGTGCTGAAATCTAATCACACCGTCCTCATCACGAGCAATGCCCACCTTACCCACTAACTCTAACAATCTAGGGTCGACTTTCTATACTCAATCACCTCATCCAAAGACTGAGGATCTAAGGGATAGCTGAGCTACAAAAGCCTGACACAGCGATGGCTCTAACTCGGTCATAGAGCACGCTGCATCCTCCAACATCTTCCAATCCTGCTGGAGCGAAGACCTCTTTCTACTAAGAGCATCCGCTACGACGTTCGCCTTTCCAGGATGATACTGAAGGTCGAAGTCATAGTCCTTCAAGAACTCAATCCATCTCCTCTGCCTCAGGTTTAATTCCTTTTGGGAGAAAAAGATACTTCAAGCTCTTGTGGTCGGTAAACACCTCAAATCTGACACCATAAAGATAGGCCTCCAGATCTTTAGTGCATGAACCACAGCTGCGAGCTCCAAATCATGAGTCGGATAGTTCCTCTCATGCTCCTTCAACTGACGAGAAGCATAAGCCACTACCCTCTCTCGCTGCATGAGTACACAGCCTAACCAATCTGAGATGCATCCGTAAAATGGCAAAACCTTCTGGACCACTAGGCAATACCAATACGGAGCAGAAGTAAGCTTAGCCTTCAATAGCTGAAAGCTACGCTCACATGCCTTAGACCATACGAACTTCTCCCCTTCCTGGTCAGCTTTGTCAAAGGGGCGGCGATGGATGAGAACCCCTCAATGAATCGCCGATAATAACCAGCTAACCCAATGAAACTACGAATCTCCGAAGGAGTCTGGGGAATCTCCCAATCCATAACTGCTGGACCTTGCTGGATCAACTGCAACACCAGCGCCGGAGATCACATGCCCGAGAAAGTGAACCTCGCGCAACAGAACTCGCACTTGCTGAACTTTGCATACAGCTTGTGCTCACGGAGAACCTCTAAGACTAACCTCAAATGCTGACGTGCGTGGCCTCATCCGGAGAATAGACCAACACGTCATCAATGAACACACAACAACAAAGCTATCTAAATACGGACTAAACACCGGTTCATGAGATCCATGAACGCTGCAGGGGCGTTGGTCAATCCGAAAGGAAGGACCAAGAACTCATAAGTCCATAACGGGATCTAAATGCCGTCTTGGACACATCCTCACTCCTAATCCGCAACTGATGATAACCAGATCGCAAGTCAATCTTAGAAAAGACTGATGCATCCTGCAAGGTCAAACAGATCATCAATCCGAGGTAAGGGATACCATTCTTCACAGTCACTTGGTTCAACTCCTATAGTCAATACACAACCTAAGTGACCCGTCTTTCTTCTTGACGAATAATACAGGTGCGCCCCAAGGGGAAACACTAGGGCGGATAAATCCCTTATCAAGCAATTCTTGCAATTGCTTCCTCAACTCGGCTAACTCTGCAGGGGCCATCCGATATGGGCCTTCGAGATAGGAGAGGTGCCTGGAAGCAACTCTATAGTGAACTCTATCTCCTATCCGGTGGCAATCCAGACAAGTCATCGGGAAAGACATCTGGAAATCCTGCACCACATCGATCTCTGCAAGAGTCAGTGACGAACCAGCATCGGGTACTAGCATAACGCTGGCAAGAAATGCGTCACAATCCTTGTTCACCATGCGCATCGCCTTCATGGCAGAGATAACTAACTTTCCGCTAAGTTCTTGGCAAGGGATGAGAGAACTCGTCCTCACCAGGAATGCGGAAAACAATTTCTCTTCCGACGACAATCCACTAACGCATAGTGCTCCTCTAGCCAATCCAGACCAAGAATAGCATCATAGTCCTCATCTTTAGCAAGAAGAAACACCCATCTAGGATTCTATCCTCAATGCACACAGGTAACGACGGAATGCACTTCCTAGTCGATACCGTACCCGCAGGGGTGTGCACAGACAAAGGGACCTCTAACTCCTCAGACTCTACGCCTGACTCTAGGGCTAACTGCCTAGCGAACCGCTCGAAATGAACGAGTGAGTAGCACCCGTATCAAACAAAACCGAGCGTGCACACCTAAAAGCAAAACCGTACCTTCGGTGACATGCTCCGCCTACTCGGCGTCCTCACGTGCCAAGCTGGGGCTCGAGGCCTTCCTGGTCTTCCTGTAGCTGGCGCGGCTGCCGCTACTGCTGGTGCTGGCGCTCCGCGCTGAGCTCCTTGCTGAAGTCTTGGGCAATCTTTGATCTGTGGTCGCTGCTCCCACACTTCAAGCATCTACCCGCTACCAACCAAACACTCGGAACCACCGTGTGTCTTCCCACAATGGGGACACTCTTTCTTCACACAGGGGAACGTACAGAAGGTACCTGAGAGTTGCTGATGCATGGTTTCTGCGGTGTTGGTACACCATTTTCTTCTTATCCTACCGCTGGAATGACGCTGCCGGCCTCTTCTGCGAAGCCTTCTTTTCCTCAGATATGCTCCATTTCTCCCTCCTGCCTGCAGGCAGCACTGAGGGCCTCGTCCAGCGTGCGGTGGTCAAACGCCACGAGTCTATCCGTAGTGATGGCTTGAGTCCCATCACAAACTTCTGGTCTTCCTGCGCTCATCCTCTACGTATACGGTGCATACTTAGAAAGTTCAGAAAACCTTGCCTCGTATTCCAGCACGGTCATGGAGCCTTGCGTCAGGGAGAGAAATTCCTGCTCCATTTTGTCCTGGTATGCTCTGGGACGAACTTGGGTCAGAAGAGTCTCACGAACGCGTCCCACGTCACATCTACTGCTCGTCCTCAAAGCGTGTACGTAGTAGGGAGGACCACCATACATCCGCTCTCTCCTGTAGCATGTAGGTGGCTAATGTCACCTTATCCTCATCAGGGCACCTGATGGCTCGGAAGATTTTCTCCGTCTCCCTTAACCAGCTTTCTGCATTAATGGGTCAATCTCCCCCTTAAAAGAGGGGTGGGGTCATCCTC